>JARFOD010114386.1:0-15128 GCA_031763545.1 Mopalia muscosa
CTAGAACATAAGATGATTTTTCGATTTTAATTGATCTACATCCCTGTGCCAGTGTGATTGCTTTTAGAAATATATATGAACTAATGATCAGCTCCAAGTCATAAAAAAAACATACTGAAACTTGCCTTCATCCTTTTCGTTTTTTAATAGTCTTTGCAAGTTCTAAGCAAAATAAGAATAAATTTCAACCTTGTTGCAGAAATATGTGATAACTACGTAAAGAAAGACAGAATAAAAATAAAATTGGGCATTCGCTCGCTTCAAATTCCAACACATCTGGCGAAAAAAATGTTTGAGGGATTTTTGTAATTATACGAAACGCAATTTCAAACATGTTGGTCATAATACTTGAATAGGCATACCGCAGCTGCGATTTCGTCAAATGTAGCAATCGAAGGCTTTCAAAAGACGGTTTTTGAACAACCAATAACTTTAATTGGTAGAACCAAAACAAAATCCCGGTGCATTTCTTTTATCTGTTATGAACAATCTCCTTGAACTAATCATCCCTATATTACGGAAATATAGAATATCCTTCATTATAAACAGGCGTCTGAATAATGGCAGAATATTCCTATCAGGTTTTCTTTTTTCTCTCAGCATCGGGGCGACATTAAATTTCAAACATTGCCATTTTATGGTCTTATCCGTGGTGCTAATTACTGTTTTCTTTGTTTACTTTAAAATATATATGTCAGTGATGGCTTCCAAAATAACCCATTCCAAATTTGTGGAAAGCGTCCAACGCATAAATCCATTTGCCAAAGAATTATGACGTTGAATTTAACAGGAAACAGCACGACAGCGACATGGGAATGGTTTTGGCAGTTTTTGGCCAGTTCTTGGAAGGACGTCGTCCTGCTCCCATAGGATTCAACTGAAATAGCTCATAGCCAGTTGTGTTCCTCTGACAGCGATATGGCAAATATTTCACCAAAACTGACAAGCGCTCTTCGGGCCTAGAGGGATTTTCGTAAATGTAATATCATAGCAGAACTGAGTTAGCCAGACGTTTCGGATAAACCAAACTCAGGCTGTCTGCTCTGCTCATGTTAGAAATCCTACACAAGGTTACTTGAATGCACTCACATAATCAGTACTCTGTGTAAAACAACGTGTTGTGTTCACACACGGACTCCTCCATAGCATATTTATGCTTTATAGACCACGCTTTTAATGGCGTGCCAGCCATGTACACGTTCCCACTGTACCACAGTTAGTTTTAAGTCTGCTTACCGACATAATAAACAGAATATATATATATAAGGAAATATGCAAACTGGTCTAATTATAAGATTGTTTGTTTGTTTGATTGGGGCTTAACGTCGTACTCAAGGGTATTTCACTTATATGACGATGTGCTAGCCCAATGGGTGAAGGGAAGCACCCTCGACACTACTGGCAACAAACAAAGACGAGACGGGACAAATACAGGACGTTATACAGACACCACTAACAGATCGGCTTCCTGTTCACCTTTAGCTCTGAGAGCGCCAGGGCAACATGAAGCTCCCTCCAACCACCCACCTAATTATAAGAGAATTGATATTAGGAAGGCTACTGCCAGTTTGTTCTCCAGTGAGAGACACACACACCCCAAATCTACATTTTGTAACTATCAAGTAACATCTAGCTTTACTTAAATTTTGGGATTAATCAGCGTCATTACTGTCTTGCCAGGAAGCCACAGTGCGGGAGCTCTACTTTTTAATATTTGTTTAGCATATTTAAAAAAGGAATTGCATTTAATTCAGCTGAATGACGTCATAACATCTATTTAAACAGCTGTGAGTTGCCTGTTTACGACCTCACACTTTGCGATAAATCAATACATTCAAAATAGTCTAAGTTTATGACAAAATCGTGTGTAGATAAGTCTTGGGGAGCAAAATGACAAGGGTTTTAATTAAATGACAAATACTGGTGGTGGAATGCCGGTTAACTGAGCGCGTTAGTTGGCCGACATTTACCTCTGGAGATATGCTACCTGACCCCGGGGGTCATGAGTTTGACTCCTGAGCGGGACTTAGTCTGCAAATGTTCTGACTAGAATTTATTAAATATAAAAAAAATGTAATTTGTTTTGGTAGCATTTAGAAGCTGGGGTGATAATATACTAAGTAAGACTCTATGGATTTTCAGCTTATGGATTTATACATACGCAACGTAACAAAAACAAAAATTTGAACTGGCTTGGCTGGCTTATATAATACAGAGTTGGATAATAGTTGGGATCTGAAAACCTAACACATATAACAAAGAAACAACCTGTACTACATGTATAATAAAGAAACGAGCCACGCTTCTATACACGTGTTAAGATTTGTATAAAGTAGACAGATTGGGAAATGTATTCGAGGATGGGGTTAGCGTTTAGCCAAATTTATTAGGTCATCAGAGGAAGGGCGAACGAAAAATTTATCTACATCCCTGTGACAGCGTGATTGTTTCTTACAAATATAAAAACAAAATACATTTTGAGTAAGGAATCACACTAGTAGAAGGATGAAGATAAATTAAAATCGAGGAATTATCTAAAGTTCTCTATAACTTCCATAGATAAGTTTCTTAATATACCTTAACCTCGAGCTGTGCTCTGACTAACCTCTACAGACATCTCGAGAGAGGGTAGGGACGATTTACATAGTGTACAAAGTATTGTTAAATGTTTAGACAACAAGATATTCGGTATGGGTGGGTATATATAAACCTAAAAGTTGGTATTTCAGAGATAGCGATATGAATATATCCATAATGAGACTATACATGTTACAACCTCTTCGATACAGAAAGAAGTTTCGCCTTAACCAGTAAGTCTTTTAAATTTGTATTTCTTTTGTATGCTACAATAGGTTTTGTGTGTCGTCTGTGCAAGATTTTGATATTTTTGCGAAAGGAGCACATCGGGTGCTTGGCTGGTCATATTGGAATACAAATCGAATTATTTCTGTTTTAGACCCCCTTTACTTGGTTTCTGATGTTTATTATATGAAAACTTTCGCTTTCTTCTGCTGACGCGAGGCGAAGGTGTTCTAAGTGAATGACCTGAAGGCGTCACAGGAACAGTTTTAAAGCGCAGTTGTGTACTTCGTATCCAAGGACGTGTCATATTGATTAGCAGTCTGGAAAAATAATTGTCTAAAATTAAAGTGTGTGTGACGAATAAAACTAGAAAGGTCTGGAGGAGTAATTTAGACCGATGTTTAAAAGTAAACTCAGATTTTGCAATCCTCAACAAACGGGCATTCTTTTATCAGAGGCTATAAGGGATTTTATAAATAGTACTGGTGTACATGTATGTACCTCAGCGTGATTACCTACACCGGTATCTTTAGAGATTTGTATATGTTTCATATAAAGAATATGTTATGTAATCTTTTTTATAGCTTAGTTATTAACCAAGCTTGGTCGGTTATATATGTTTCTCTCAAGGTAAACACCATCCCATAGTAATTAGATTTATGTGGAAGTTTGTCTCTGAGCAGTAAGCAGGAGCGTCAGTTAATTTATTGTTTCTCCCTTTTGAATTAATAGATATTTGCGTGAGCCGGATTTAGTCTTAAACATACATTTTAATGTGTACGAAGTCTTTGAGTAATATAAGCCAGGGTTCAATAAACACAGGCGACTTTGATGTTAATTAAGCAACAAAAGTAGCTTGTCCAATTCACCTGTAAACTAATGGGTAATACGTGGAAAAGGAATTAAATGCTTACCTGTAATATGTTACTAACGATCTTAAAGGTTTAATTAAGATTACTCAATCTTTGAGCAACTCTCGCAACACGCATTTTCAAAGGTCTTCTGATTGTAAAATCCCCCCAGATTATAGGTTCTAATATATTTCCCTGGGCTATAAACACTTTGAACTATAAGCTGCTATATTCAGATTTTTATGATGTATTTTATCTCACCAACTAAGATAAGGATAGAAAAAGATTATTGATTTATGTCCGTTCACTGGGCCTTGGATGTTTCAAAGACCCAGCCTTCTTTTTAATCTTACACATCAAACGTAGTCAGAAACATGTCCTCTTCTTTCTCTGCGGAGATTTGGTGACTTTAGAAATGATTATGAGAACCTCTCATTTAAATACACCGATGGATCGAAGTCTGAGGACAGGGTGGCAGCGGCGGCAATTTGTTTGCAGCACCTTGCCTCTCTTCGTCTGGCTTCAGTTTCGTCCATATTTACTGCTGAGGCTAAGGCTTTTGTTCTAATCTCCAAGCATCGTCTTCAGAAAGCCAGTCATCTGGGTATCCCGGGAAACACAGATGTAGACAGGGACGCAAAGGCAGTCCTTAACAAGCCCATTTCTCAATCTAAAATATATTATAGAGATTTCAAGCCCAAAGTTTCTAAATACATTTTTAATCTTGGCCACAGTGTATGGGCACTGGATGTCGGAAGTAAAATTCATAACATACATCCTAACATAATGTTTACTCCCATGGAATGTCTCGAAAAGAACAGATGGTTCTGGCGCAATGTCGCATGGGTCACAGTCACCTCACACAATTTTTTTTTATCAATATTAAAATCGAACCAAAGTGTGAACTTTGTGACTGCGTAAACGACATCAAACACATATTGATCGAGTGTGTAGACGTTGCCACTATAAGCCGACAGTTCTATACAGTCATTTCCATGAAGGAGGACAACATTGTTAGTGATGTTGTCATCAAGTTTCTTAATGGAATCGGTGTGTATCATAAATTTTGATTTTTGCGAAACGATGTAAATAATTTAAATAGACGGTTTAAACTATTAGTTGGCTTTTTAGATCCAAAATGACATGTTTGACATGTTGACACTTGTATAGGTCCTTTTTAAGTTCCATTTGTTTATCTTTGTGATGCTGAGGGCTTTTAGTTGGAGTTAAAATAAATAAATAAGAAAACAAGTAACGAATGATAAAATAAAATTAAAAAAACACCAAATTGTGACCATTTGTACTCGCCACAGCGTAGCTAAAATACCACTGAGTGTGGCGTAAAATAATAATCAATCAGTCAATCAACTAAATACATCCACCAATTGAGTCCTTCACGGGACTGATTCCCCACAGGCATCTGTATTGTACCGCCCAACAACACACAAGTGCACTACATCGTGTTATTCTCAGTATTTTAACATGTTTTCTATAAACGTTTCTCTGATAAACATGAACATAAAAAAGATCAAAGGAAAAAAACACAATAGAAAAAAAAAACCGATAGAAAACGCTTTTTAAAAATCCATTTTTCTTTTTAAGTTCCGTTTGGTCAAAGACAGTTGCATGGAAGAAACTAACCTACATCTTATTTTAAACCTGGGTCTGGCAAAACCATTTTTTTCAGAATATAGGTTGTTTTTATAATCTTTTTCCCATACAGCAAACCCTGCTTCCGTTATTATATGCCTTTCGAATACTTCCTCTTTGTGTTTTATGGACCGTCTTTACCATCACCTGGCTGCCATTGTAAGACAACTTCCGGTAGAGCTCAGATTGAGTTTAATTATAAAGGCAGACACGTGCTCGCTGTACTAATCTGTTCAATAATCCTAAAAAGTTTGTTTTTTCTAATTGAGTTAACGTCGTACTCATGAGTACCTTATTGTCCATTTCACACGTAGTTTCTCGATTTGATACGGTGGAAAACGGAGAGGAAACCTCGTAAAAAACACCCCGCTACTGCCGAAACCGCATCGTGTGACCCACTCAAACTCGAATACGTAATCGGTTCATTGGTTTATCGAAGCCGGACACACTAGCCACTAAAGCCTGTGGCCGAGGCTTACCGGTTGGCGTGTCCGCTTACTTATTCTGCTTTGATGCGCCTTCCACGGTCCGAGTCGGCCTGTCGACCATCTGGTTTATGAGCAAATCACACAATGATTCTCCCATGGAATGTCTCGAAATGATTACGGGTCCCAGTAATCGCGGGGGGTGAGGGGGGGCTGAGGGGGGTTGCGAGGTAGTCTCCAAGTTGTGCACAATATTTAAGCAAGAAACAGTGTGAAGTGGACAATGCGTCCGCAAATTAGTGAAATAGCCTTTAGTACGGCGTTAAACCCTTATCAAAAAACTAACCACAAAACTGCTTTGGCTGAAATCTCAAATAGAAAACCAAATATACTTTGTAAAAAAAGTTAAATTGTCAACAGATATCACACAATATACAAGTGTTGTGACAGGCATACAGTACCTAAGTCCGCGTTTAAACAGTTAAAACACTTTCCAGTTCAAAGGAAATAACTTTTTGCAGCGTTGGCTAAATACAAATCTTAACATAGATGTAGCTCACTTGGTTGTCTATTGAACATCTTAACCCTTACGGATATGCTTGTTTGTTTCTTTGATAGATTGGGATTTTACACGGTAGTTGATTTTTTTTTTTGCACGCGTAGGAAAGCGTGCCAGCCAAATAGCCGAGGAAATACAATCCTTATGTGCATAGAGACAACAATGACAGTAAATACTGTGCCTGAATAGAAAATAGAACAACAATGGATTTATCAAATTCATTGCAAATAACAGGCCTGCAGGTTATCTTAATATAGGCTAAATGGTTACACAGTTTCGATAACTGGTGGCACACATTTTTCAATGCCCTCTAGCTAAGGAATGTTTTCGTTAAGTACATCCATATTTCAGCCGTGAACAAATATGAATTTTCCCAACGATTGACCCACTTCCCTTTGCGGTTGCTTTTGAGTTTGATTTGTTTGACTTGCAATATCGTTGTTACGACCAACAAGCGATTTAAGTCTCAGTGATACATGAACCGGGAGAAACTTGTGTCGCTTCGTCTCACAGATCTGTGAAATAAATCCTCTGATTTGTCAACACATTTCTAATGGAATAATTGGTTTTCAATTGCATTTTGTGTACTTTTATTAACGTAGATGGTGCCAATTCTAAGCACATAACAAATTATCATACATGTCCCAAGTCCCACTTAAAGTTCCACATGAACACCGAAAAAAGTCAAGGTAAGCGAGATCAGACATTACTTTGCAAAACCATATATAGTCAACATGGAAATAGATTTTTAGGAAGAGCAACAACTTCTCGGGACAAGGTTTGTCCTGATGTAACACTTAATCAACACCTTATCACACTTGCGCCACATTTCTGGTCAACCAGTAGGAGATATCCCTCTTAGTTCGAGTAATCAGCAATGGGCAGTAGCTTGTAACCACGGTGCCATATACCCCTCTGCTGTATGTCAGAATATCAAAATGCATGAAACTTCCACTTAACAAAGTAAGGATAAACCTTCAGATGACCACTTTAACAGAAAACCAGAAATACGAAAAGGTTAACGCCAGTGCTGGAAAAGGATATTGTCTTTCTCTGATGCTTACCATGATATTCCGGCAGAGGCGATAAACTATTTGAAAAGCAGCAGATGTATTTGATCGGTCTCTTCGTTTTTTTTCAATTGTCTGGCCACCGCCGCTGGGTTAGTGTGTCAAGGCTGTTAAGAAAACTTAGTGGAGACATCAGACCTACCTAGGGAAGATGGAAGAGCACTGGTCCACTAAATCTGTGGCAACACGAAGACGCTGGCTTGTGGCGCCCATGATTTACAGTCTGTGATCGTCCGGTATTGTGTCCGATGTCACCAGGGACCTTTTCCATAACTACACGTACGACGTAACATCCAACGATTAAGATCATGAATAATGGATCATGTCTATCATTTAAACAATTCACTTATAGTGTGACGTAGCGTGCATCGTTAACTTGGAATAAATCAAGATAACCATGAAAATCTGATAGTTCACTCTACGTTAATTGTTTAACAAACTAGCTGCATACAATTCACTAGCCAACTCCATTATCTCATCACTAAGTTAGGTTAGCGTACGACGCGACAAACGGGAAACTATGACACACTCCGTAATTATCCTAATTACGGCGAAAAGCGAAACCGCCATTCGGCGATTTTTTCGGGTAATTATTTAAAGGGACGCCTCTGTGAATGTTAGTTAAATATAACCTGGAATGAATGACGTCTGTCGTGCTGTACGTCTAAAAGGAGGTAAATTAATTGACGATCAGCTAAGCGTCTGATTACCTCATCTGAACGCCTGGTGATGATCAGCCTCCAGGGAAAAGAAACTCAAATTGGAAACGTCCTAATATTCAGACATTTTCCCATTGTATTGATCGGCAGAAGCTTTCTAGAAAACGACAAATAACAGGGCTGGAATTCGTTTGCACAGTTGTACAATGCGCCCGTCGAGGAACATCTATCTCACTTGTGTCCATTGATGGTCTATTATATTGAAGTTCCACCTATTTTGTATCGAAAATGTGTAATAAAATATAGGATGAATAACTATTTTTTATATATATATTACCAGAAATTGTTTATTATATTTATAAAATAGAGATGTGTATAAAATTTAGAAATCGACGGCATTCATATCAGAATAACTTCCCCTAGAGTGTTTCTATGAAAATCCTGATTGAAATCATTTTTTATTAAAAAAACATTTTACTACCATCAAGGTTTGGCACATCGCAAACTTTTCACTGGTGAACAAACTTATAACATTATGTTTAATGGTTAAGTTATTTAAACTTCCCTTTTTCTCTCAACTGCTTTGCATCTTGAGTAGTTTTTGTTTCGTCTGATTGGGTTGAACACCGCGTACTAAAGGTAATTTTACACACACGACGGCGTGCCAGCCCAATGGATGAAAGAAACCACGTTAGACAACACTGACCAAAAAGACAACACACGACAAGGACAGGACAACATACTACGGCATCACTATCAGATCGGCTCCATGTTTACCCCTATCTCTGAGAGAACTAGGGCAACAGAGAGCCCACTTTCAACTCTCAGATGGCATGCAATATTTATGAAAGACTTAACTTAATAGAAATTGTATAGTTAATAGAATCGCTCATGTAGTGGAGATAAGACGATCCCAGTGACTATCAACACTTCAAAGTAAAGATATTACAAAGTATCAATTAGTTTCGCTTTTCCATTAACTTTTTACACACAGAG
This sequence comes from Mopalia muscosa, assembly GCA_031763545.1. NCBI lineage: Eukaryota > Metazoa > Mollusca > Polyplacophora > Chitonida > Mopaliidae > Mopalia > Mopalia muscosa. The sequence continues at coordinate 9,013 of JARFOD010114386.1, forward strand.
AAAACCTCCATTGCTGGTGATTCTGATGTCCATGGACTGTTTAAGTGGTTTCTTACAAACAATATATAATTGCGGTTTTGTTAACAACTTCGTCTACAAGTTTACTATAGGCTTTCTTTTGGTCTTATCGACGCTATATATAATATTATAACTTGTTTCTTTGATTGTGGTTTTACTAATATCATGACGGACTGTTCACTTCACGTTGCTCTTTGCCTAATTACGGTGGAAAACTGGTAGGGAACTTTGTAAAAACTACTTCCCCGATTGCCGGAAAGGTTAGTTCATTCCCATTCTACGTTGTGGCATGGAGTTCGGACAATATGGCGTCGCAATAACGCCTTTTTTCTATAGGGAACTATACGAGTCTGTGTACAGCCCCAAATAGAAATCATCCAGGTCTATATAATGTGTTTAAGCGACTTTCACTATCCCCTCGCGTCATTCACAACACACGTTGTTGACTTTTACATTTGTTGTACCGAGAACGCCATCATGTGTTTTCGGATTATTTTATTGGGCGGGTATAGCTTTATCTCTGGGGATTTGTAGGTTAATCGGTGTATATCAAGGGACAAATCGGTCAAAAAATAAAACGGTTTCTAGACCTTGCTTTTATATTGTATTACCTCAGGCTTGAAACCCAGCTTTGAATTTTTGTTGTCACGGAACATCTAATACAGAAGCACTCTGCAAGATAATTTTTTCTCCGCGTCTTAGGAGGATCAAGTTAATGTTTTCCGGGAAACTATAACAAGAAACAAAACGTGGTTCATTTCCAGTCTCTTGTCGCCGTATTCAGTCTTTTGTTTATTGCGGGCGTTTTGTGTTAAAATGCGGTTGGGCTTGGGTAATCAGCTCTTGTTTGGTAGCATTATATGCACAAATATTTGGTTTTGCTCTATTAAGATTTCCGCTTTTATATTAAAAAGAAGAATCTTAAGGACTTTGTTGGTAGTTTTTATAACTGTACGTTATTACAACGAACGGAACAGAACCGATGGCTGAACTTCTCTGCAATGCAATATTCAGTGGACGGTCTAAGGGCAACGTTGTATTGCTCTGGTGCCCAGCTTTGAGACGTGAAACTCAATCTGGACAAATAGTAAAATGTTCCGATTGTATTCAGTTATATATATATATATCGTTTATTAACAGTATGAGAGGCCATTGGCCCGAATACATGCTGATTTAGATAACATATAGCATACGTACATTAGGACAAGTGTAAATTATAATTTACAATACACAAATCGATTAACAGAACAATTATATCAAATTTAATTTCTGTTCTCTTAGAGAAAGTGCTAAACTACAGAATTTTGCTAAATGAAAGATTGTGCTCGGTTTTCTGGAAGACATCAATAAATAAATCTGAAAAAGAGATCTGTTTTGTAAAAACCTGACGGGAATGAGACTTGTTCTAATACCCTCATAACATGGGCATTGTAGAAAGAAATGGTATTGTGTCTCAGTCGCACATTTGGAGCATAGCTTGCAATATCGTTGTTGACTAGGAACACCCAGAAATCTTCCAGCTTTAATTAAACAACGTATTTATTTCTGAAGTTATTGCAAGAAGTTGTATTCTTTAAATTTTTATTTGTACAACTTATATATTGTGTGATTCTCGGACAGCCTACGGAGACCAGTCATATTTCAGTGGATCCATTATATTATTAGCAAATCATCTGGCTCTCTCATCTGATGACGTCAGCTGTATAAATTATATTCTTTATGTAACTTGCAATAAGATTACGGTCTTGTTGGACCCATATGTTTATTTTGACGAATTTATTTTGCTAGCTCCATGATCACACGGGATGGAGGTATTTTAAACTTCTCAACCAGTTAGCTTTCCTGTAGAATTCAAAACTTCCAGTCAGTTTGATTACTGCACTTGCATACCATTAATTAGACGAGAGTAATAGTGCGTAGTATATGTGTTAGCTCCATAACTGTTGAAGTCAACCTTTAGTCATATTTTTTGTTACATTATTGGATATATTTACACAAATTCTGAAGAAAACATATGTCAAATGTCAAAGAAATTTGAAAACCAACGATTTGAAACGCTTTATTATAAATAAGTACATGTACTATATAATGATTCTATTTATTGCCGCTATGTTTTCGTAAAAAAATTCCAGCGAAAAAGGAAAACTCTTACCAACTGGGAATTGACATCAGTTTTTTTTATGTTGGAAAATTCCTGATTAAGTTGACAAAATAGTAATTATTGAAAATTTTTGGGGTCTCATGTGCTATCCTCGTTGATCCTCGTCAAACCAACATACTGTCGTGTTTGTCTTACAGCAAATCTTCACGCAATCACTCCCACTTTAACATTCTCTCGGAATTATGTGAAAAACAGGATTAAGTTGTTAACTTAAAAAACAAAGCAACAACGTCCATAATAAATAAAACGCTAACAACCATAATAAATCAAACTCTTATCGTTCACTCACCGGTTTGTATCAAGAAAAATTGAGAAATTCTAACTTTTAAGAAAATGGTGTCTTCGAAACTGGTTCATAGAATGATTTAACGATCGCATGATCGTATGATCGAGACTTGATTTGGTACCAACCTTACAAATCGACCACAGACAAACTTATGAATTTCACGGTTTATAGTCTATCTTGAGGATATCCTGGATTTATCTGATTTTTCGATTGATTGGTGTTTGACGTCGATGGCTATTTGACTTATAATACGACCTTCAGCACAGGTATTTATCTGGGGAAAAAATGTATAGAGAGAAATTTCCCCGTGTCGAGGGCGGGACGTATCTTGTTAGCATGTAGGAAACTGTTGTAGTTGTATGGCAGGCAGAGGAACTTAAGTGTTACAATAGCAATGCCAATAAAACCCGATAATCTGTATGGTAGTATTTACGACTGGTTACATGCAATGTCACACATAAAGTTAGAGGAGTCATTGAGGCTGTCTTGTTATTTCGTTTAGACATGGTCTCGCTCAGAGGACTGTTTTATGTATAAAATATATTGGAGACATCTGTCGAAGATAACAAGCTTCAAAATACCGACTTAGAAAAAGAAGACATTTGTCGATGTTATTTGTTTTTCTGAGTAGCTATTTTGAAGCCTGCTAAAACACGCTGAATGCACATCAAATACAATGAAAATCAGAAAGTGTGTGTGATCAAGATTTTTCAAGAGAGTTGATTATGTTCATTCAGTTCTCTAGTAATCAGCTCACTCTATATTCAGGTGTATTCCAGCAGACCGTCAGATGTAATCAAAATGTCACCCGATAGAGGCAACAATGAACAACGTTGATACTGACTAGAGTGAATGAGACGTCTTCATCGCAGCGCTACTTTCAATGGCATCATCTAGTGGCTGACTTTCGCTTAAAGACGACTTATCGACGCTAACTGTCGCTTAACGGACAGAAATCACTAAAATTCAGCCCTTTAACCCAAGCAGAAGTGCGATAAGGGGAAAATGAACGTTTTATCAGTAGCAGGTTAATGGGCCCAGATGAGAGAGGGCACGGCCGGAAATTGCCAATAAACTCTGTGCAAACATAGCGTGAGGAGCGTAATCTAACGTCATTAAGGACCTGCAGTTCTCAATAGGTAGAGAATAAATCGGGCACATGCCACCCTCTACCTGGAAATCATCTTTCCAAAAACTTGTTAGCGCTGTGAAAGAACACATCTCCAACCCATCATTAGGGTTAATAATTTCTTGTTCCCATGTCCATCGTTTGCTCTATTAAAATATTTTCTATAAAAACAAAGATAAAAATCTGAGGGCGGTTGCTATGGTTAGACTACATTACTGACAGTATTGATCCATCTGTAATTCCAGTCAGTAAAAAACCTACGAAAAGTCCTATAACAAACCCTATCATGGCAATACTGTCTGAATGTTTCAATAAGGTTCTAATTCAAGAATGTCGGCAAAACCCGTCAAGAAGGTCAGATTTCCTAGTAGGTGTCTGAGATCTTTGCTTACTTTTTGAAAAAAAAAAACCCCAACATGTATGTGTTTTGACAAAAGCGCACAATTTATAAATATATCCATTAATATATATGTGGTAAATATAAACAAAATATTTTAATCTTTACACAAAAATTATACACTAATTCACCTCACTGACTACAACAAATCTATAATTCCAGTCAGTAAAAAACCCACGAAAAGTCCTATAACAAACCTTATCATGGCAATACTGTCTGAATGTTCAAGAATGTCAGCAAAACCCGTCAAGAAGGTCAGATTTCATAGTAGGTGTCTAATTCTGAGATCTTTGCTTACTTTTTGAAAAAAAAAAACCCCAAAAAAAACAACCATGTGTTATTTTGAAAAAGGCACACAATTTATAAACCATATCCATTAATATATATGTAGTAAATATAAACAAAATATTTAAATCTTTACGCAAAATTATACACTAATTCACCTCACTGACTACAAGACGTCGATTAGGAAACATTATTTCTATTCCGTTACTTGCATATGCTGTTTTTATAAATTTATTTCACCCAAAAAGTAGCTATTGCAGATGATCTTTGTCCTTCGCAATATTGCGTTTAACAAGTTCTAGGTTGCCGTTCCAAGTTGGCGTGGTTTAATCTCAAACGAGTCCACCGCGTAATATGAGTCAGTGGTTAGAGCCTGTCAGAAATAAGCAAATACTTATAGACACGAAGTGTATGGCTTACATGAATATCACGGTCTTTCTTTTATATTTTGTTAAGGTACAATTGTAAACTATTTCAAACACTTGTTTGGAATGTAATTTAACTATTAACATGCATTATTATGATTGAATGTTCCGCCCTTTTAAAATAGTTGTACTGAACACAATGGGACGTGAACTGCGTCCATAGAAAAGGGAATGAAATGTTTCAGACAATGGTCATTTGGAACGGTCCAATCCGTTCATTCTATTGCGTAACAAAGTTGTCAGGGGTAAAATAATTCCACAAAAGAGTCGTTTCGTAAGCGTCTTAAAAGAGTGGTATCACAATTTCGGTTTTATTTTAATTGTGACGTCACAACGTAAGGTAATTTTTTGTAAGTCGACTATCGAGTATAGCCGTTAATGATTAAAGCAGTCGCTGACCATAACACTGTACCATCTTAACCGGCCTTTATTGTCGGCCTTTACACACTGGTAAGATGTTAAGAATTTTACACGAAAACCACACGACAATGAAAAAAAACAAACAATTAGTATAATTATAAAAATGCGTAGTACGAATGAAACTTAATTCAACTGTAGCTTGTGTATTACAACAATATCGCTACTGTCCATATTAAACTTGTTGAGTGGCAAAATATAAACTTTATATTCGTTAACAATGTAAATGCTCGCTTTGTTTTGACGTTAGATAACTCATCCAATAAAGCTTTAGTTAAAGTAACAGGCTGCAATCTGTAGAAACATCAACATAAAACGGATAGAATATAAAAATAATTGAACACGGTAAGGGACAGAGGCACGTGGCTCAGTCAGTTTCCCACGAGCAGTTTGAACAATCTATACTGCCCCACTTACTGCGGAGAACTCCTAAGAACCCTCACTAATGTACCACTTACTGGTTTGAACCCTCACTAATGTACCACTTACTGGTTCGAACCCCAACTAATGTACCACTTACTAGTTTAAACTCTAACTAATGTACCACTTACTGGTTTGAACCCTTACTAATGTACCACTTACTGGTTTGAACATCTACTAATGTATCACTTACTGGTTTGAACCCCAACTTATGTACCACTTACTGGTTTGAACCCTCACTAATGTACCCTTTACTGGTTTGAACCCTCACTAATGTACCACTTACTGGTTCGAACCCCAACTAATGTACCACTTACTGGTTTGAACCCTAACTAATGTACCACTTACTGGTTTGAACCCTAACTAGTGTACCACTTACTGGTTTGAACTCCTACTAATGTACCACTTACTGGTTTGAACCCCAACTAATGTACCACTTACTGGTTTGAACCCTAACTAATGTCCTACTTACTGGTTTGATTCCCAACTAATGTACCACTTACTGGTTAGAACCCTTACTAATGTACCACTTACTGGTTTGAACCCCAACTAATGTACCACTTACTGGTTTGAACCCC
>JARFOD010114397.1:0-15127 GCA_031763545.1 Mopalia muscosa
CCTCGCCCCTACTATAGTAGAGGTGGACAAAAAGCTTGTTTTGTTTATGGAGCTCATATTTTGTAGATAATACATTCCAACGGAGATATGAATTCTCAACAGTCATCAACAACTATGGGTTACCATGGCTGCATGTGTGAGACCTGAATGGCTTTATTAATCTATCCCATCATTACTTATTATTATTTATTTAATCAGCGTTCAACATGGTATTCAAGGGTATCAATACTTAACATGTTCATTGAAACGCATCCTAATACATGATATAACCACCTCTGATAACCGTTACCATGGAAAACCTTCACTTTTATACCCTGAGGTGAAAGAGAGCCTCAAACCCTAATAGCCTGAACCCTTGGCAGCCAGAAACCTATGAGAGCCTCACATCTGATGTATAATCAACTGAAGAACTGTGCAGCCCACATCCCTGCTTTCTTGAAACACAATTCTGCGGAAAATCTACAGACAGCACAGTTATAGCCATGGAGTAGTATATTAAACATTTATAGGGTTCTACATTATTTTTATACATTTTCTAGGTATCCACCATTTGGGAATACCTTTATAAAGGTTCTGCCGGAATAGATTACAACACAGACTTGAGCCTGGTTGATTAACATTACATGTTATACAATTAAAGGGAAATAATTATTTCACACAAAAGATGCATATAAAGAAAGGACCACCTTGGGTAAATGATAACAGAATAAAATCTTCCATCTGTAGAAAATGCCAGTCCATGCCTCTTCATGACCCAGTAATGTGGCTTTAACCCTGTGTAACCATGCATTACAGCCATCCAGAACAACAATCACATCAAATTTGAGGAATTTACCAAGTGGATAATAGCAGCTTAACTGATCAGGTAGACCCAAATCAGTATAACTAGAAAACACACGATCTAACCACAGGCAATGTTCCACTGTTTTAGCATAAACTATTTAGAATTAATATGAGATCCGCCCAAAGACATAAGCTCATCAATTATAGGATTATTATGTCCTGATTTTTGCTTACCCTGGTAGGCTTAGGTGGGTCAGAGTAGCTAATTAGACTGTCCAAGGAAATACAGGTATTAAAGCTATCATCCATGTTAGCCCCATCCTTTCAAATGAATAGATGCAGTACATGCTGACTAAATGCCTTGATATTATAATATAAATAATTATATAACCATATTTAAAAAATAGTTGGCAGCAAGGTTGCCAAAGAGCTCACCTGTTCTACCAATTAAAAAGAATGCATTCTTTTGGCTTTCAAGGTAACAATGCAAAATAATTTAATATGTCAACATTAGCCTTCTAAGTCATTAATATGTGTCCACTGAGGATATACAGTGCTTATAACGCAAATTGCACTTAATTTGCATAATTGATATGAGCAAAAATTCATATTTTTTTTTATAATCTCATCTTTTCCAGTCAGGCAAACTGTGTGTAAAATTTCAGAGAAATTTCCACAGTATATTTTATTACTGAAGCCTTTACATGGTTGATGGCGACCCCAGGGATATGACATACATGTAAGCTCACCATATATGTACTTCATACGAGCTAATAGCTAATAAAAAGAATCCATCAGACATGTACATGTAGGAGAACTTGTGTGTCATCATACTGTCATGTATGCAAACTTAGATGTGTGACATCAATCTCTCTGCTTATGTACATGTAACTATATGCCAATTCCATATTCCTAAATAAAAACGGAAAAAAGCTTCTTTTTTTCTGCACTCTACATGGGGGAATTTGAGAATTTCATACTTAAAAAAACATCTTACTGATTGAGGTGTACATCCCTCCCACACTGAAGTAATGCTTTAACATAGACTTCCAATTAACTATCAAATTTAAATAACCTGGCCACTCTGTAATTGTATATATGTACATGTAGATATGTAGATAACATGTAGATATTTAATACAATAAACCATTTGATTGGATAACACAAATTATATATCTTCACATTGGTCACATATATTTCATTACCGTAATTAAATTCCCATATAGAGAAGATTAAATAATTTGACATTTCTTAATCAAGGTAAAATAATAAAATCGGCATTGCCAGCCTAAATTTACGTTTTTGGGCATTTATGATAAAAAAAATGGTTTAACAAGCAAACTTGTACTGGACTTTCCCCTCACCTGTTATTAAGCTATAAAGCATATACATGTCCTAAAACATCGGGAATAATGACAATAACACATGTATCCCAAGACCTAAAACATTATGTGACTAGACAAATATCTGATCTTTATTAGTAAGATAGATTTTAACAGTCTTAATATCCTGATGATAAAAACATACTTCACACTCCATCTTTTATTTTATGGGCAAAAAATGGTGAGTATTTGATATTTGGTATGTTATCTGCTAAATCAATGGCATATTAAATGACTGAATGTCTAAAAACAGGTGGGAAATGAAGAAAAAAAGAAATAATTAAATGTAGAAAAAATGATTTGACTACTGAGTACTGGTGAATGCTTCGCTTGCTGTACATGTACTACACACAGGTTACACATGCTCAAGATTACATGTAAGTTGTTTCTGTTATGTTTTGTTCACTAAAAAAATAAACAAATATTTAGCACTCTATTATTACTCCTATAGCAATCAGGCCAGATCAACAATACACACCATCTCAAAGTGTGAATAAAAAACAGCAGTTTTTTGTTTGCAAACACAGCTTCCCAGCTCCTAAATCATTATGATATATTCTACATCTGGTGAATGTACATACAATGTACATGTATATATCTTCATGCGTATCTGTCCACATCACAAGATATAAGTAATTAAAATACAGGCCTATAACTTATATTACCTATTTCACTGGACACACTCAATCCTGTCTATACGCACAGCTTTAATAACATTTCTTTTGATAACAAATAATAATAATAGTTAGCCTTTGCTTGGTTGATCGGCTTGACACCAATTATCAGAGTTACATATACATGTACAGGAAATTAGCTATGTTACATATACTTCATTATTCAGAGTGTGTTGACCTTTTATAGTAAAACTTTTAATTATCTTGGTTCTTAACATCAACCATATTTTCCGTGTCAGATTATTTCAATTTTCTTATCAGTGTGTCTCCTTGATACAGACCAAGTGTGTGCTGAGAAAGGACTACTGGGTAGAGGCATACAGATGAGACTCAGTCCCACCCAGTCCATCAAATAGTTGGTTTTCTTCTGATTGAGGTTTAGCATTAGCCCTGGGGCACCCTGAATTACAGGGCACTTTTTGTGACAAAAAGTTTTTGTTTGTTTGTTTGTTTGTTTGATTGGTGTTTAACGTCGTACTCAAGAGTATTTCACATATATGATGATGGATTGTCCACTTCACACAGCCTTATTACAGTGGAAAACCGAGAGGAAACCTTGTAAAAACCACCTCTGCGATTGCCAGAGCCACAAAATGTGACTCGCTCATAAACCTGATGGTCGAAAGGCGGACTCGAACCAGTGAACAGTAAATCGTAGCATGTTCAGTTCAGGAAGCGCACTCTCTACCACTGAGCCACGGCAGTGGGCTGTGACAAAAAGAGCTATATTTAAATTTGCAAATAATCTACTGAAAGACATATTGATCGAAATGAACTAATGACTTCCTAAAACCAATATGAACATAACAGCGTTTCATTTATTTTGGGACAACAGTTTCTTAGTTTGAACAGATTCTAGATCAGAAAATTATGCAGGTTAAAACCTGTCCAAGAATCAAACCCATATGACCGTAAGAGCTAGACACTGAATTGCCAACAGAAATTGTCGGCCACCTAGACCACTCGGACACCCGGCCTTTTGCTGAGGAGTCTAGATGGCCGGAATTTTTGGTTGGCGATTCTGTGTCTAGCTCTGGGTTCGATTCCCGGAAGGGTTTCAACCTTTACAATTTTATGAACTACAATCTGTTCGAACACAAAAATGATCAATATGCATCATACCAGTCTCCAGGGATCTGTGCAATCACACCATCCTAAAGTCCACGTATGGCAACTCATTTGTGATTTACACCAAACATAAATGACATTGACAAATTCCATGTAGAGCATAGCTGATACAATAAAACTACTAAATTCATTCAACCTAAATTTCCCGCGCTTTTATACAGTATGAAAACAATTACTGAACACAGGTGACAATACCTGATAAAAATTAACATACCTGAGATTTTATGTATTCAGATATAATTTGACAGTCAAACAATAACCCTAGTATCTTACTATTCTGTTGAATGGAGATTTTTTTTACCTGAACAATGTAGATGGTTGTGTTAGATGTGTTTGTGATGTTTCATTAGACAACAATTTTGAACTCTTAGACATTTTGTTATCCAGATAATGTACATGTGGTCATATACTTGCACCATTACTTGTATATAAATGTACTATTTATATGTTGGATGTGTTTTACCCCAAACAATATCTCTCCTGGCATATGCTTCATGAGAACTTATTTTTATTATTTAAGTTTAAACTCATTTCAAAGGAAAACAATGACATAAAATTAACTAAACTCACAAAAACTTTCATAAAACAATACCAAAATAAAATCCTTTAAAAGGTATATATATATATATATTTTTTTTATAAATGTAAGATAATTTCGCCTGGCGCCAACTGTAATCCAGCTATGTCTTCAGTCATACTAAACAATAAACAAACTAACCTACAAGCAAATCTGTATTTTTTCACAGAAATCTGAATATTTTATTCACCATACTACATGTACATGTGCAAGAGACTTCTTCTATTAAGAAATAACTGCAGTTGTGTATTAAACTTTAGATGTGAGCAATGCGTGATAGAAACCACCCAATATGTCAAACAACAAGTACATGTAGCAACAGTTTACAGGACAAGATGGATGTCTTGGTGAAATAAACATTGTATAAATATTCAGTGAATCACGCAATAAACCAATTTGCTCCGTCATACTTTCAGGGTACCAGAGGGTAACACAGAGATACCACCAATGATGATCCAAAATTACAACACATTTCAAAAATATCTCACCAAAACAGGCACTGTTACATAACTTGATATGCAGCCATGTGGATTCCACAGCTCAGGTATGTATTGTACATATATATGAGAATTAATACATGTACCTGGACAATACATGTAGACATACATAAACCAAGTCTGATCGTCTTACTTCAACTCAAGTCTACCACCTGTGACATGATTGAAAATAACTCTGCTCTAAAAGCAGATAATTTTAACAATGTACAGTGTACATAAAATTAATAGTGTAAGCTATCTGGTAATTATTGAGAAAAACATAGAACAGCTGTGACCATGGATACCTAGGTAGACTCGATCAAATGTAGAGTTTGGCAAATCTTTTTACACTATAAGTTTACCTACATGTAACATGTTAATGTAGTATCAATTTTCCAGCCTGGGGAATTTTACCCCAGGAATTACTTTACACACCTGTCTGATTTACGGTAATAAGGTATGTTCATAAAATTTCACCTGGAATGAGCTTATTTCTTGTCTATCCTTAGGTTTTACAACATTAATAGTAATCCTGGACCTTGTTTATAAGTAATCTGGTCTCCTATTTAAAGATTTCTGTATTCAATTACACGGGTGTGCTGAATCTGTCCAAATACATGTACATGTATATCACATATTTTTTTACCACACAGAATTGTCAAGTTCATTGATTTCTGCAGGATGCATACATGTATAAGCTTTACAGGATTTAGGTATATAAAATCCATCAATTCCAGTTCAATGGGGTTTCACTAAGTCCACTTATGTGAGCAATCATTCAAACAGACAAACAGTTAGACATACAATTAACCTGCTGTAATAAATTCTCTAATGATTTGGTCTATCAGTTTTGGAAAGAATACCTTAGACTATAATACATAGTCTACATTGAGATGATGATTATAGGAATTAAAAATGGTTGGCAAAACAATTTAAACAATTATGCTACATCCATTAACATTCTTCGCTGTAAGTTTATTCTTTCAAATTCTGCAATTCCGCTCTGAAAAATACTTCATGTATTATAGTTTTATAATAGATTTGACTATAATTTCAACAATTAGCCAATACCTTAAAAAAATGATAATTGAGGCCACAACCCACACCTTGTTAACCTTTGGTAATACATGTAGTTGTTCAAAAATCTTAAACAATCCAATAATAAACCAGTAGGTTTGTTTGTTTGACTGGAGTTTAACGTCGTACTCAAGGGTATTTCACTTATATGACGACAGACAAAAATACAGAACATCACAAACAAATCTGCTTTCCGTCAACCTTTAGCTCTGCGAACACCAGGGCAACAAAAAGCAACCTCTTTTCTCGCCTCTTACGATCGACCGAAGAAGCTGAGGGAGTATTCTGCAGGGCCATGGCCCACCTGCTCCCCCACAGGGGGCTCCACCTTTTGAGGGAGCTAAATCCAAAATATGGACTTGATTGGAATGGAAGTTTCCAAGATTTGCCGATAACAAAAATGTGTAAATAACGGGCAAATGGCTCAATTAAAGACGAACTGACAGACAGACATGAACCAAAATGTTACCTGCAAAACGAGACCATGTAGGGAAGCTTTTAATAAAATATTAATATGATTGGAGCAGCAGTTGCTCCGATATAGTGATAACAAGAATTGTTATGGGACGGACGGACGGATGGACCACGGAGAGTGATAAGAATAGCCCACAGTCAGAATGACTAAAAAAGGCTAAAAAAGAAAACTGTTCTTTCCCAAGGCCCTCTGGGGACAAAATTATTTGAAGTGATACTCCCGTGCTGAAATGACCCCTATATCCCTTGAAAGGTTACCATTAAACATACTTGAATATGGTGTCGGCTTATCATTTCTTTATTTCATAAAATAACCCGAGGGTTACAGATATATACTTTCCTACGACCACTGGCAGCTGACATTTTAGGTGTGGCTACCTTGTCCGACTAACACTCTTTTGTGTTTGATAGGTTAATAACATGTGTGAATCAATGAACTATATAATATAGGTCAACACCTCAGTCAACACCTCTCGTGACATAGGCACCTATTTTGAAGAATATTTTTGAAAGATATTTGATTGTGGAGCTCTTCTGTTTAATGATGGAAGTACCTAGACATGGCCGCACAGATAAATTTGACTGTAGTTTGTGCATTACCCATTGTTTAAGATCCAATTATAAAATTGATATTGCTCGATTAGAAAATTCGAGAGCATAATTGAACACAAGAAATGATGTTGGTTTTACCTTTATGCATTTTATTGCAGCCTGGAGTACCACTTTAAGAAAATAGAAACAGTACATTAAACTATATAGTCATATTTGTCATAATGCATAGTTTCATAATAATTCTGTAGAAATTCAAATACAATCAGTAATATTTTTTAAATTGTATCCTTTGAATGAAAAAGTGATATCAACAAAATACTATATCAAGTATAATCTTTCTTCTTTATATTAGTGCCCTGAAGTGAGTCAGTCAAAACAATGGCCAAAATCTCACACTCTTTGACATACACGCATTCCTGTGGTAGAATTGTACACCAAACCAAAACAATATATACCAGATGAGAAAGGGCAGAGGGTAAACACTTCAACTAGGCTACTGGTACTGTACTTATGTTTGTATATTGTCAGCTGGGCTAAATACTGATAAACATACAAAAGGAAGAATTTTAAAACCATTCCAAAGACTGGCTTCAAAGTTCAATAACTCACATAACTTCATTTTGAAGACTCCACAAACTTTTTCTGACCTACATCAGTGCACATTCATTATGTTTCAGATTTCTCATACTTTTGTTTAGGGCTACTGTTTGTACTATACTTCTAACACAAGAATGGGAATATGATTTTTTATTTCAATAGATGGATGAATACACTGATAACAGTTTTAATGCCCCATTACTTTTACTTTGAGAATTAGTTGTCTATTCGATACATTATTTTAATTTTAAGTAAATTTAAATTATCGTTAGATTTCAATCGTTGATAACTGTTCCTTCTTTCTATCATTGAAACATGATTTTGTGTGGTAGGTTCGTTTGTTTGTTTGTTTGGTTGGAGATTACGCCTTCTTTCAGGCAAGGATATTATTTCACTTGATTGGAGAAGAAAACCATCCTGAGGACAGTGGCAACCACTCTACACCTGGTTACAAACCCAAACAGAAGAGAGGACAATCACAAAATACATTTAAAAAAAGATGAAACTACGGATTAGATTCCTGTTGCTCTGAAGCTCCCAGAAAACCATGGGCAACAGGATTGATCGATGGATTGATTTGTGTTTTACGCAATGTTTAACGGTATTTCACTTATATGACGGCGGTGTATTCCAGCAATAATTGACAATAGCATAACCAAGATGTGAAGAGTTTCCATAATGTTGGCAAATCCATTTTCCTCCTGTGCTAAGTAAAGACAGCATTGCTACTCTTGAAACAAACTGCCTTGAGCGAGGGGGCTTGGGCAACAGGGAGCTCCCTTCTAACCACCCATGTCAGGTTTTGTACATGTCTGTTTGGGTTATTCATCAAGCTGATGGACTGACTGGTGTTTAACCCTGGGCTTAAGGGTAATCCAATTATATGATGGGATGTATTTCCATAAAGTGAAGCGTTTTATTATAATATACAACTGAATGATCTGTTGGAAAATTAATGTTCCTTTATAAGCCGACAACATAAACATACATTAATTTGACTGCCCTTAACCACAGTGTTATTCATCTAAACAGTTTATTGAAGGCTGTAAAAATGCTCTTAGGCGATGGCTTATTAAATACTTACTGATTGGTGATTAATGCCATGATAAAAGAGTATTTCATATATATATGATAGGATGGTGGTGTTATAGCCAGAATTATTCAACCATAAAATGTCAATTGTTTTAATTTGTTGGGAAAATGATGTTCCTCCAGTGCTATCACAACAGGCTACTTTAAGATCTATTCAGTGAGAAGCCACATCAATCATAACTATGTGTCTTTGATAGGGGTAGTACACCATACCTACAGCTAGTTTAGTACATGTAATACCAATGTGCAAGCCCTACAGGTGAAGGAAACCACACTCCATTACCCTGGCCACAAAAATAGACAAGACAGAGCAAAATCTGGACAATCACCATACAAAAACATAACAGATCATGTTGCTCAGAGAGCACCAGGGCAACAGGAAGCTCTCTGCCAACTCTGCGCCACAAAAATACAGATATACATTTGTTTATTTTTGTTGAACATTATACTCATGAGTATTTCACTTATAGAACTTCAATGTATTGGTTTTGTTTGGTCTCTTATATTGGAGTGTCATACTTATTTCAATAATATGATGATGTGCCAGTTCAATGGTTGAAGGAAACCACTCCAACACTACTGCAAACAAACAAAGACAAGAGAGGACAGTAACAGGATATAATACAGATACCACTAACAGATTGGCTTCCTGTTCCACTTAAGCTCTGAGAGTTCCAGGGCAACAGGAAGCTCCCTCAACTATCCAATAGTCTCTTAGACCATGGGTGAATCTTTCGTACATCATGGGCTTCATCATTGTGGAAAACTGATAGATGATGATGACAGCATTAAACAAAAACAAATCTTTAATATATTCTAGCAGTTTCCATCATCTGTTAAGTACCACCCAACTTAAAACACACCTTCTGTCATCCTAGAACTATGTCATAGAAGGTCACAATGTTTTGAGAGAAATTTGACAAGCTGAACAGGAAAACCCCAGAAATGTCAAACAGTATACCCCAGTCCTAGCCCTATATGACCACATGAAGGTAGCACATGTTTATGTCATTTCCTGTATTAAGCAAGGAGTTCTTATAAACACAGACTTCTTAGCAGTATTTTGACTGCACATTTTGCCCGGTAAAAGCATCATAAACGGTTCTTTATATTAATAAACAAAACCCAGCGAAACACATCTTAACAGTGTGTATAAATTATGTGGTTTTCAGCAAAGGGAAGTACCATTTATGTAGAATTTCATTGAGGAGACAACAGTGTATGTAACACAAAGCAAGACACAGCATGAAGTGCCGTTCATAAGTCTGCTTCTTTTCGAATGTGTTTTGTTTGTTTATTGGGGTTTAACCTCATACCCTTTCGAATGTGAAGGAAAAACTTCATGTTTTCATGTTAAATTAAAAATGGCTATAATTTTTGCAAAAAATTAAAACTGCACTAAATTTAAAAGCAATCTGCAAGTTGTCACAAAAAAGGTTGTATGCAAAGTATGATTTCAATCTGCTTTACAAGAAACAAGCGTGACAATTTCAACTCCTACTATGCTATTCTGCTATTTGAAAATATAATAACCTTTAACCTTGCAAATAATTAACAAAACAAAGTGAAATTCGAGGTTGGCAGGTTACTTGTCATAATAAAGATGAATATAAACTTAGAGTTCAATCTGCTGAAGTGTTAAGAAAAATGAAAAATCGATACATTTGAGTCAAAAAGTCCATAACTATACAACTGCTTGAACTTGCTCTGAGGCTTCATAATAAAGGCTTATAAGCCGTATGCCGTCAAGAAAAGAATTTAGAAACCCCCCCTCTACATTATTGGAAACAAAGATAAAACAGGACAATCAAAAGACATAAAACAGATGACTCTGTGCTTACAGGGCCTGATCCAGGGTAAAAGTTTGGGCACCCATCATGTTACGATCAATCTGAAGCGCAACTTCAGCCGAGGGCACTTGTGCCCAAGTTGGGGGGAGTGTCCGGGAAGGGGGTGTCTCTTGTGCTTCACAGAGCATGGGAAATGGTTGGTATCAATTTCACTATCAACTTGTGTACAAATTTTCACTAAAAAAAAAAAAAAAAAAAAAAAAAATATATATATATTTTTTTATTCTTTTTATACTGCCTGGTTTGTGATCGCGGCCCCCAAACCCGTTATAACGGGTTCAAAATCGGGCTGGATCAGGCCCTGGCTTAGGGGCCTAGCCAGAAATCAAAAGTATGATGTCCATAATGGCATGGTACTTTTCTCCATTTTTTAAGTAACTGGGTGTTGAATTTTCTCAGTTTCTCCTGCATGTTAATGTTTCTCAATACAGGGTGTCAAAATAAGGATCGTTTCGTTTGTTTGGTGTTTAACGTTGTACTCAAAGTTATTTCACTTATATGTCGACGGATTATCCACTTTACACTGTACAGAGCCTTATTACGGCGGAAAACTGGGACGAAACCTCATAAAAACCACCCCGGTGATTGCCGGAGCAACAACATGTAACTCGCTCATATACCTGAAGGTCGACAGGCAGAGTTGATCCTGTGAACATTAAATCGAAGCAGGTTTAGTTTAGAAAGCACACTCGCTACCACTAAGCCACGGTCAAGGTCGAAATAAGGCCATTGTTAACTTCAGGGTGTATGGATGGGTGGATACCCCTCTGGCTAAGCCCTTATCTGTGCTGCACATTACCTCTGATAGAAACAGCATTAATTCTGCTCATAAAAAAAATATAGTTTAATTGTACTTCAGAGACAGAATTCTTCATCTTGAAAACAGTTTGACATTGAGACCTCCAGCTTAGACATACTTCACAAAGATTCCTCTCTGAGAAGATCTTGTAGACATAGGTGCAACTTTAGTTACCCACTAGGTCCATTATAAACAATCCCACCCAGACAAAACTTGTGAGTTTTAGGCATACAGTTTATAGGGAATGTTATACCAGGTGATAACATGTAAACTGTTCAGACACATACAGTGCTACACATTTCTGGTTATCAGAATCATGATAAATGTAGATCAGGGCTTATTTTCATTGTTGTAGAAAAGGGGACTCCCAAACAGAGAAACTTGGCAGAAAACATTGCACTTTGATTGGTGTTGAATGCGTACAAGGATATTAACTTATATGTCGACAGATTGTCCACTCCAAGTCACATGTTGTGGCTCTCGCAATCGAGCAAATTCAACTTTTTCACTGGGCAAAGTACAAAAGTCAATGTACATCGTTCATTTGGCTTATTTTGTTAAACAAGGGTATATAAGTCAGGTGGAAATGTGCCTCAAAAAACAGTTCCAATAGAAAACCTGAGAAAAATCAGGATCCTAGTTAAAAAGAACATGCAATCCCTGAATTCCCTGGTATGTTCATAAGATGTCAAAGCTATTCCTCTGACATAATCCCTTTGTTTATATTATTAGAAAATTTCATATGCCTTGTACAAGGGCTAAGGCAGAGAGGTGTCCACCAGTTTAAATGGACACCCTGAAGTGAGCCCCCTGTTTTGAGAAACTTCAACATACAGGAGAGGAAACTAGACAAATTGGACACCCAGATACTTAAACAAAAAATGAAACAAATTGACTAATTTGGACACCATACTTGTGGCTAAGCCCCTGGCCTTATTTCCTAAAAATAGTAATAATATACCACATAAATATACTTCAATTCTACTTCCCCTAGACAGATGTCCCCTAATTTAAGCAAACCACACAAAAGACTCATCTGTTGTGTGACCACAAACACAAATATTATCAGTGAATCTCAACAAAAAAAATTATCAGAAGTCTACAGGCCTGTAAGAACATATACCAGAAATGGAACAGGGTAGACAATTATTCTCTTGAGAAAAGCTGCCAAGGTAGCTGCTATCTTAACTTAAAAACACGTGCCAGCTCAATAAAAACTTCTGGTTGCCACATGGAAGCAATCCAATGGTGCACCAGACACAAAACAACTGGAAGGAACAGTCAACTAAACTGTTAACCTTGAACACAAACTAATTAAATTTATGTCTGAGTTATCAGTAGAAGTTTAATGTTTGAAAGCTGGACAAGAAATGGGCATTGGTGAAGGCTTGAATGTTATCCAATGTATTACAGAGTTGAGAAGATATAATCATTGATGCCAAGATTTAAAACTGACACGGAAAAAGAAGTCAGAGGCAATCTATTTTAAACGATAACATCACATGGCCAAGTCAAAACTATGTCTTTTATAACATAATAAAAAGATTCATTGATGCAAAGATTTAAAACTGATGTGAAAAATATTTAAGACAAAATCGTTTTTAAACAATACACATCACATGGCCAAGTCAAAACTATAGCTTTTATAACGTAATAAAATATATATATCTCGACATAAGTTAGATTTGGTTTGTTTGTTTGGGGTTGAACATCAAACTCAAGGGTATTTCACTTATATGACGACAAATTGTCCACTTCACACTGTTCCTTGCCTTATTACAGTGAAAAACTGGGAGGAATCCCAGAGATTGCCGGAGCCACATCTTGTGACTCACTGATGTACCGGAGGGTCGACAGAACAGTACTTAGAAGTAGGCTTAGAAAGAGTGCTCGCTAAGTTACCACTAAGCCACAGGCTCAGCTTTGTGAACATTAGGGCAACTGTTTACAGTTGGCACTATAAACCATTGGTGACTCAACTGACCAATCAAAGGCCAAAAAACTACCTTTCGTTTGAGAGCTCAACACAGATTTTTACTACAGCTAGCTGGGATAATCTATTAAAACAGGCACTCATAGCCTGAAAGACCTTCCAAAGCACACTTCTGTAAACTGACCATTAGGAGTATTGCCACAGATTGATACCTTGGTACAGGCCTTCTATGTTAAACTCCACACTAAGCCAGTGTAAGCAAAATGGTTTGGCACATCGTCAAAACTTGATCTACCTACCTACTTACTTAATATCAAGCAGGAATCTGTACCGCTTTACAGGTGATTCTATCGACTTTGTCTAACACATGTACAGACATATTACCATAAAACAGACGTTATATATACATGTACAGTACAGCCATGTTTAGGTTTAGGAATCTAAACCTATAAACTATAAAATACCAAGACAATTTAAATAAAAGTAAACGTCGCATACACTGTAAATAACACATATATATATATTGTATATAGATTATATTTTTGTTTAAAGATTTAATAATACACTAATACATTTAATTTATATATTCTTATTATTAATAATTTATCATTACGACAGTTTTTTTTTGGTAAATTAAATATGGAAATGGAAATGAAATTAACAACAAATTATTGTAAACAAATACAGAATAAATAAAGTTTGTGAATGACAGGCTGCGAATTCCATCATGGGAAGCGGCCCTAAAATCACAATTTCAACAACAATGTTGTAAACCATACAACCTTCCAACCAGAGAATTTTAACAAAAAGCCTTTCCCCCGAGATGTTGCACATTGATAAACAGAAATTGTTTTCATTATCTTTGTTTAAAAGTGAACAAGTACATGTAGCATACAGTAAGTTTGTTAAGTTTTAGAAGATATAATTACCTAAAAAGCTTTTTATTTACACTGAACATCTGAGGAAGTTTCTACCATTGATTGATTGGTGTATTACACCATACTTAAGGAAAATTTCACTTATATGAGGGCAGTGTATTCAAAGAGTAACTTTCACACTGAGCAACTGAGGATGGTCCTGATAATATCCTGAGATCCTATGGGTATTCCACTTATATGATGGTGGTGCATTTCCACAATAAGTTACACTATCATAACTATAAAGTCTCCCTTTTTAGTGTAAAGTAAAGACATCAGTGCTAACTCTCCAAACTGCCCTAAGCCAGAAGGCTCTGTAGGATAGGTTGGTTTATTTATTGGTGTGTTACGCCATGCTCAAGGGCATTTCTCTTAAATGATGGTAGTGTATTCCAACAATAATTGACATTAGAACAGTCAAGATGTAAAGTGTTTTCATAAAGTTGGAAAGTAAATTTCCCTGCAGTGCTAAGTAAAGAGAACATTGCTACTCTTCAAACAAGCTTCCCCTAGCCACAAAGCTTGTAGGATAGGTTTGTTTGTTTGATTGGGGTTTAACATCATACTCAAGGGTATTTCAATTATATGACATTGGATTGTCCACTTCACACTGTTCATTGCCTTAAGGTGGAAACAGAGATTTGTTTGTTTGATTGGTGTTTAACGTCATACTCAAGGGTATTTCACTTATATGACACAAATACAGAACATCATAAACAAATCTGCTTCCTGTTACCCTTTAGCTGTGCGAACACCAGGGCAACAGAAAGCAACCTCTTTTCTCGCCTCTTACGATCGACTGAGGAAGCCGAGGGA
>JARFOD010114408.1:0-15125 GCA_031763545.1 Mopalia muscosa
GTTGATTAACTGATTCATTGGTTGATATAGGTCGGTCGGTTGGTTAGTCGATTGATTTATTGATTGCTGGTAAGTGGATTAATTGATTTATTAATCCATTGACTGATTAATCGATTTTAGATAAAAATCTTAATGGGAAATAATCCAGAATCCACGCTACAATTCTAAGCAAACGAATGTCAATGTACTTACTGTACAGTACATTTTACAAATCCCCAGGGTTATGGTAAGGGTTAGGGTTGGTGTACTATTTAAATATACACAGTCGTGTTTAATAGGTTAAATTGACCTTGTAGATCATTGGCTGATCGATGTATCGTTCATTTAGCTGATTGAGTTTATTTTCAAATATTAACTATTCAGACTTAGATTACATACAATTATCGGCCCGTTGTCGGTTTTGTATCGAATACCTGCGCGTAATGTGGACAAACATTTTACAAAATATTCATTCATTTTCTAAACTGACGTGAATTACGCGTTTCTTTAACTTGTTGTGTTAACACAATCTGATTACGACACAATCTATTAAGATTAATGGCTGTCTTTACGTTTAGCGCTCCAAGTTGCATTATCTCACAACCTTTTTTTTCTAACCACACTGTCAGATAAATTCCTCGTATGCTAAAAGGTGTTGAAAATGTTGTTCATCTCAGAAAATCGTAAAACAGTCATTGAGAAGAGGGACCACGGGAGTGATTATGACAGGTTTAATCCCGGCCAACTTCAGATGGCAGTCCGGGTGTTGACCGAAGTGATAAAAAAACGGCCGGACTTCGAGATAACGCCATTTTATATCTGGATAGTAAACAATTTGGTGTTAAAATCACGCCGTATATCTATATAGGGGATTAACGACTTGTTAACTTGGCGATATTTTTCCCACCAAAAAGCTGCAATGTAAAGAATCAAGTCAACACCTGATACCGCTTTCTTGTCATAGAGTATGAAATGCTATATATCTTAAATTGACAGTTATATCGCGATGCCTTAGCAACACACCTCTAAAAGATACCGTACAAAACATAAACTGGAGTATGGACAAAAAACATTTTAAAAAAACGTATTTGAATTAAGACGAAAGCAACAATAATCTATACTATAACTAAATACGCATTATGTACGCATTTATTTATCAGTCCATGTGACTGACCGCCTGACTGACTGACTGGTTGTTTGATTGATGGATTGATTTGGTTGGACGGTTGCTTGGTTGGTAGGAAAGATGGCTGATTGATTGCTCGATTGATTGATTTATGGTTTAATTGCTTGATTGGTTGATTGATTGATTGACTGATGGTTGGTAGGTTGGATGGTTGCTTGGTTCCTGGGTTGGTAGGAAGGATGGATGATTGATTGACAGATTGATAGATTAATTTATTGATTCATAAATCATTCATTGATTGATTGACAGATTTATTTATTGATTAGCTGATTCCCATGGATTATGACCTTAGAAGTATAAAGATTGGTCCAGTTTAACACATGCATATGGATTCATTGCTTTCCAGATCGGTTTTATAGCGGAGATCAAGCGACCCATTATGTAAACGATGATAAACAAATATGGTATAACAGATCTAATATTACTGTTTCTGACGGAAACTTCAAAACGACATTCCTTTCCCACGCTGACGATTCATACCTGAGGCAGTCATTCAAAGGGAGAAGGAGTTTTGATGTTATTCCTTACGAGAACTAAAAACTTTTATAACAGTAGAAACATCTGAGCCAAAGGCAGTATTTTTATGGTCTGATATTCCAGCCGTCTGGAAACATTTGCCAGGCATATGGATGAACATTGAAAGTCAGCCAGTCCAGCTTGGGGCCAATAATTCATAAGATCAGGTCTATTTATCGAATTCTCGCGAGTCGCGAGAGTTTCCATAGAGGTCGAGACTAACACAACTCTGTATGCTATGCCAGGCCATCGTGCATTAATTTCCGCTAATCTTTAGGGCGACGTCTTCCACAGATCCGCTAAAAAGAAAGTGCAAAACAATATGGCCCGGATGTATCTTTGAGTCAACGTCTCCTCTTAGGAAGTAGAATCGATTTTACTTAAGTCTTTAGAATGTAGCTAGTTAAGTGTACCCAAATAGATGAATAGACTTCACTCAAATTCCAATTTTTAAAGAAAACTATCATAATATTTTACAGGAACAATTTTTTTTTTAATTTCTACACGCAACTACGTACAACTGGTACCCAGCCGACCTACTTGTGACGGAGGCAAGGTCCGACGTCGACCTTGATTGCGTTTTCCTTCGAGCTTGTACAGTCATATGAGTTAAATCGTATAGAAAAAGGTAAATCCCAAATGAAATCATAAATATCGTATTTTTCGAGAATGCTTAAGAGATGTATTCGACTAGCGCCTTATTAATGAATAACACTTAAGAGATGTATTCGACTAGCGCCTGATTAATGAATAACACTTAAGAGATGTATTCTACTAGCGCCTGAATAACGAATAACGCTTAAGAGATGTATTCGACTAGCGTCTGATTAAGAATATCGCTTAAGGGATTATTCGATTAGCGCCTGAATAATGAATAGCGATGGGCGTGCGTTTTATAACATGTTAATGTTTGACAGAAAAAAAAGGACCGCAGTGACCATAACGAGGTTCCCTACAATTTCGTTTGCATAAATCACAGGTATCTATCGTTCGGGTGAACATACAGTAGAGCAAAGTCATATATCAATACCATCGTCACCTATGAAGCACTCGGTCATGATGTTTCTCATTTTACAGGACATAAACTTGTCAGTTTGTTTGATCGCAGAATGCACGCCGATTTGATGTTTTGTCAACAAATTTGACAGCTAACTGTCGTGGGAAACTGCAAATGGTTTGTTAGTCAGTATGTTACGTTTATTAAATTAATTGTTTATTCGATTAGGTTTGCAAAGTATACAAAGAGAAAGCGAAACAAAAGAACCCGAGTTGAAACTCAGAACTGTGAAAATCAGGGCAAGCGTGGGACATTCCAGCCAACTTTCTACTACATGTATTTGAAGGCCACAACCGGCATTGTTTTACTGTATTGTATATTGGCCGATTCGAACGCCGATTGATGTTTAATTTGTTTGATTGTCAGCGTGAAAACGTGTGAGGTATATATTTTACCAAGTAAAAATGGCACGATTATTAACATGCAAAGAACACTCTTAAACTGGTATTTTCATGAAGTTAGCATGTTTTAATACGATTGAGACTTCTTACATAGGACTGCGTTCAAAGTTGTTTTGATATAGATATGATGTACCTTCAATCTGGAGAAGAAATTGCATCTTAAATCAAGTTTGAGCCAAGCTTAAATTAATACTTAGAATATATTTTTCTTTGTGAATGAAATTTTTTAAGAGTAATATTATTTTGTGGTGTTTTGAATCTGACTATTGACGTTATTTTTTGGAATCACATCGTCTTAACGGAAAGAAATACTCTCCGAATCATTTGCAGGTTGGGTCTCTATGGGTATTGCTTTAAACAATATTTAATTCTTAAAGAAAGTGATCAGTGAGAATTGGAGGTAAGATAAATCGTCCTTGGTAGTTTGATTGATTTATTTATATTAAACGCGTTGCTTAATGACTTGTGTTATCACTTATAGGATAACTGTTGTTCAGGAGCCCTCGAAGCAAAGGGACAACAAGAAGCTAATCTGTTTTGAGATATTCCGTCTTGTGATTGGCTTGAGTTGTGCAACTCAAGTGCATCAGTTCTCAATAAAAAGTTAACGAAATAAACGTTTGTCATTAATGAAATATAATTGATGGCAGCGAATATAACATATCACTTCGCCTTAATTCGATTTCCTGTTGAATAAGCTAATTTCATCTGACAGCTAGGAACACAAGAACTTTCAAAAGTAGGAGAGAAAAATTGTTTAAACAAAGAGAATAACGCCTGATAGGCTAATGTATTATTATTTTTTTGTTTGAGGATATTTATACAACCTATCAAATTTAAGAGCTTTTAAGAATTAAATCTTTAAATGCCTTTAGATGTTATAATCAAAAGAAAAACAAACAATTTACACACGGTACGTTAACCCCATTTCACATATTTTTACAGATCGCCCGAGATCTACCGCCCTAAATTTCCCAAACATCCGTGAAATACAATGTCCTTTTGTCCAACCACAGCCTCTGTTTATGACGTAAGAAGTTTTACGGCCATTAAACAGTATGTCTGGGGTAACAAAACAGACAAGATAACATTAAAAACGACAAAGATGATTAAACATTTTAGAGATAATAGTCACAGGTGTAATGAGTATAATACAGTTTGAAATTCTCGCAAAACCAACTACCAGACGAGGCTTTGTCGTCTATTACATACTCTAATGCGCCAAAACAAAAACACTTGAAGTTAAACAGTGCGGGTAACAAAACCGTGCCTTGAGGACACCCGCTAATGTTACATGTTAGGGTTATGGCTTTCAGATAAGACCTTTGGACTAAAAAAAAATGAAGTTTATGAATGATGTTGTTTTATATATATATATTAGTGCAGAGAGCTTGTTTTGTTTGTCTGCTTTGTAATTCAAACTGGTCTGGTTGAAATATATTCATGTCGTTTTAATAAAGTTAATATATTTACAGCCTTTTCGTTTTTCTGAGTTTTGATGTATTCTATATAGTTCGAAATATGTTCAGAATGAGACCATACGGGTCATATTGATAAAGTTGATTGAGACTTCTGTTGCTAGTAAATATAATGGAAGATATATTCTCTTTAAGTGGTTTATCTCGTATCTCAGTGTAATGGGACCGAGACCACAAAAGGCGATTAGTCGCCCATAGAGGATTTGATGCCTTCAACATGGCGCTACGTTATCTAATACGGGATAAAGTGTAATAGCACTTCGAGCAACCGACTTCTGTTCAATTTCTTCCTACAGCAAAGATTGGTTGGTTGAACGGTCGGTTGGCTGGTTTGTTGGTTGCTTGGTTGGCTAGTAGTTGGTTAGTTTCTCAGTTGGTTGGTTGGTTGGTTGTTTGGCTGGCTGGCTGGATACACCGATTTACCGATTAATTGACTGACTCTCACAAATGAACTTTTCAACTGCAATAATAGTAGAAGGCTCGTTAATCGAGCGACCTGTGGCCGATTTTCATTGTGGGCGGTTCGGATCTTGACCTTAAGGGTCTTGGTTCGATTCATGTGAGAGTAAGTCAGTTTGCATATTGTTTCGAATTAGAATCTAGTTTGGCTAAGAGAGAGCATTATTTGAAGAAAATGAAAATAATGTCAATGCAATTACTTTTGTTATTACATAAAATGACAATATTGGCCCCTGCCAGAATTCAGCGTGAAGTGAGTATTTCACAGAAAGCTGTAGTATATTGGACTTAAAAGGTTGTCACGGTCGCCTAATAATCGATTCTTTCGTATCCGAAAATTATATATTCAATTACTTTAATGGCTATATTGTTTACGTTCGTTTATTATTTAATTAATAAAATAATAAAAATCCGAAGCCTATTAAACATATTTTCATTATCTTATTCTTTCTGGTGTGGTTTGTGAACAAGTCTACCTAATAAGTTAATAGTAGAGAACAAGGTTGTTATCTATGATAGATACAAGACCATCTAGCTTTATAATGGGCAGTATGTCCAGATCGCAGACCTGATTTTTGTCTTTTGCAACTAAGGAACATTGAGTTTCTAACAGATCAAACACTTAACTTTTCCCGGTTGTGGCGGAGGACTGGGAGGGAGCTTCTGGTTGCCCTGCTCCTCTCAGAGCTGACAGATTGTTCGTATGAGTGAAATAACATGCACTTAAATGCGTTATTTAAAATTTTCAAGTTGTAATTTTTGTCACTGATTTATCAATTTTGGTCAAATGAAAAAAATCCGCGGCAAATTAACTTTAATTTATTGGTTGATTGGTGATTTATATCGGGCTTGAGGGTATTTCACTTATATGACGGCCGTGTATTTCAACAATAATGGATACTAGCACAACCAGCATGTGACGCGTTTTGATAATGTTGGGAGGTTAATCTTCCTTCAATGCTAAACATAAACAGCATTGCCCGTTTTTAAACAAACTGCCCTTAGACAGAGGGCTATGACAGGTTATTCCAGTATATCCGAAACTACATTTTATTTTATAAATCAAAAATTCAACTTTTAGATGTTATTTAGTAAAAGCTTGATCTTGAACAAACTGAACAATTCGTATGTTAGCATATTGTGTATGTAAAATAATCAAAATAATGAGTAATATGCATTTTCCAAAACACATTGTTTTCATTCATATTCTCATTCTATTTTTTTTTTTCACAAATATATTTCAGACGTCCAGAATTGATTTATAATGTCATATTGAATTGTTTAATTTTGTAATGCTCAACTATATATTTTTATTGTGTATAAACACTGGAAATGGAGTCTGAAATGAATTTTTTTCAAATGCTGCGTTCAATTGATTTCTAAGATTTAGTTAATTGTCCAGCTAAATCAACCTGACAGGGTAGTTAAACTGGACTCCTATTTTGATATGTAACATATACTTCATAAAAAACATTAGAATGAATATGGCATTATTTTTTCTATTCGATAATTTGTAATATCCGTGCATATTATTTATTATACTGTCTTACCAGAAGTCCATTAACTTAATGGATGTCTGGTGTTCTACAACCCATAAAAAATATAGTTTGAAACACAGATAATATTACCTTAAGTAATTGTATATGTCGTATACTTGTCGTATAAGTGCGCAGGGCCCTCCTCTGAAGTTCCATGGTTAGCGTATCGGCTTGCTGATCCGACTCGGATGTAACGCTTGAAATATATATTCACTTAAGGTTATTCCACTCATATGACGGCGTGCCAGTTCAATGAAATCTAAATCGTAACCTTAACTAGACTGTGTAGCATGTGTACTTAATCAGTAGGCCGCCTACGTTTCTGGGGTCATTTGCTCGAAAGGTTATTTAATAAAAAGTAGCTAAAACACGATTAAATCACATGAAAGTGGATTAAAGATAACCTTTAAGACTACGTGACGTCATCAAACAGTGGATTAAATTTAATAATGCTGCGATCAACTGGTCATTGTTGTGTAACTGGTGTTAATAACTACAGATCTATTGATTTATTGATTGTTTGACTCTTGTTTACCAGTATTTCACTTAAATTGACGACAGTGTATTCTAACAATAATTGACACTAACACAAGCAATGTCTTCATAATGTTGGGGAGTTAAACTTCTTCCAGTGCTAAGTAAATACTGCATTGCTATTCTCTGAACAAAATGTCCATAGACAGAGGGTAATTAACTACAGAGCGTTAGTGAAACAAGCGATTTTAGAAAAAGTTACCCATTTACTGTAGAGTATTGTTCTGAATCTAAAACAGTGAGATAACGTATTATGTCAGCTTTGATTGTTTGTTTGTTTGATTGTTTGGGATTAAACGTGGTGCTCAAGGGTATGTCACTTATAAGGACAACGGATTGTCCACTTCACACTGTTCCTTGCATAATTACGGTAGAAAACCTGGAGAAAACCCCGTAAAAACCAACCCCGCGATTGCCGGAGACACATCCTGTGACTCAGTCACTCAGTCACCTGGCGGTCGACAAGCGGACTCGAGTCTGTGTACGCTTAGTAGGATTATTAAGCACATACGCCTCGAGGCCCGTTTTCTTGGAGGACATATTTCAAATTGCATGGCTTGGATATGCATTGTCCCCAAAATAAATTAATAGATTACAGTGATAAACAAATAATCTTTCCCCCAAAAATGTGAATTTTTGGCTTTGTTTTGTTTAAGTTCATCAAAACACAAACATCAAGTAAACACTATGCGCGATTAGAAGACAAATGCAATATCTCATCCAAATGGCGATAGTATAACGAAGGAATTTAAAAACATGAAATATAACTGTTGGTTGTAATGCATAAATCAAAATCGGTGACTGATTTGTTCTTAGCAGAGTTTTACCCCCTGCGTATTATGAGTTCGGTGTTTTATTGAATTTATGCGTCGTATACATCATACATGTGCGCTATAACAATAAATAATCCGACTTCATTCCCAAGTCATAAAAATGTCCCAAAATGACAATGGGTCACAAGGCTGTTGATATATGTATGTTATATAACGATTACACCTGTAGAATGTTGAATTCGTGAGTGCATTCTACTAAATAAATAGACAACCCTGTATCACGACTCTGGAATAACCATGTTAAATTATGCTGCTTTTTTAATAGTTATTGTTTGGTTAACGCTTGGTACGCCACGTAACAGGCATGGTACAATACGAACCACCATGTTATTTGTACCTTGCTTCTTAGAGTTTAACCATGCTAATAGTATCGTATACCACGATAATCCGTGGTAAAATGGGCCAAAAATAATGTTTTATTATATTTATTCACCATGGTAAAACAATGATAGTTTTTTTTTATAACGGCCATTAACATAGAGCATACCTGTTCATTATAGGCCTACATCGCATACAATTCTCTTTTACTTGCTCATATATATTGTAACAGGCTCTGACTTGGCAGGAATGCAACGATAAATACTAATTAAACAAGGTCAGACAAAAAGTATAACTGCATAAAGACTACTTGACGAGCTTACACAAACATCTTAGGGACAGTTACTACTCATCCCACATAATGCTGCGTGGAGACGAGCGGTCAGCTCACCAGAGCGACCCCTGTCGTCAGTTGTCTGATTTATGTGAAATGTGCTGTCCGAGATAAACTGGCCACCATTGTATTCTAACTATAGCTGGATAGAACAGTATAAAGTCAACGAGAATTTTACGACTGTTTAGAAAGCGTTTCATTTCAATGGACCGACTATCGGTATAACCTAGCCCGGTAATAGGCAACCAAAATACGTGCAGTAGTAAAGGAGAAAATACTTCTCCCTGCCTAACTCCGACTGTACTTTCTGCCGTGATCCTCACGTTTTTCGGGGAGTGGGGCGGAGCACACAGTCCCAATACAACACAACGCTTAAAGTCACTATTCTACAGAGACTATAAATGACTTGTTCTACCGGTACACTATAATCAATCTTCATTGGGGAATAACGTGTACAAATATACAGTAGTAAACACGTGCCCTTTGAGTTAGCAGACTGAATCTAGTCCCATCGCATTATACCTCAATTGTCGGCCCAATTTCCGCAATACATACATAGCTTTTGCAGGTTAATCCGAAAAAAAAAGAAAAATAATTGTTGTACATTTATGAAAGCTAGTTTTTAAAATTAAAAACTGTATTCTGTAAACACCGCCGTCTTTTTATCTAGTTATATACAGACGTTTGTCGCGATTATTGAATTCACTGTGAAAATACAATTTATGATAATAAAGAAAAATATTTCTAAAAATTAATCACACTGGCAATATATGTAATTCTAAATAATAAAACAGAGGACTCCAAATACTTGAAGTAACCAACACTATTTAACGCAGCATTTAACAATTAAAGGAAATACTCTTTCTTGTAAATAAGCCAACCAGAATTACGATTAAACCACAGGTGAAGTCATTTTATTTTTACTTTCATTTTCCAGGAAAGATGTCCCAATTTAACCTAACGCAATTATGTCAATGGTCAGCTCAATCTAAAATCTACCTGTATTTCTGTAACTAGGCTTAAGCCATAATGATAAATGCCAGTACTGTAGTATATTATATTATATTCTTGTGTACACGCAAAGCAAAATAATGTGTGTAAACGAGTCAATTAAAACATTGACTAAGAACCTACATATTCACAAATGTCAAAATGACGCATAGGGTAATCGAATTGATAGGCTTCTTTCACTTGTGTCTTTTTTAACCTCGTGTAGATTTTTGTTGATTTCTTAGTTTTACCTATATTATTATTGCATTTATGATATATTTTAACTACACTAAGGCGTCAATATATCATTGATTCGACATGTATCTTAACGCGTGTAACTCCAGTGCTCCCAGCTTTTATACATTGCATAGATTATACTTGCTTCCACCTCGATTCGAACTGGGGTCTCTGGCTAGTAGGGCATATATTCCCAGGGTGTGGCATGGACTTTTCAACATTTATAAAATTGTATACATAAATAATAATGAATTGGTTTTGACTTTGATTGACATACCTGCACAGGTGTAATTATTTTTATTTGGAAGTTTATATACATTTTATACATTGTAGAGAGAGACTAAATGACAAAACTACTGCCTATCGAACTCGGACAATGTCAATGCTCTGACGATCGGTCGATAGCAGCACACGATCGAACTATATATCCACACCCAAAGAGCTCTTTATTAATCACTATTTATTCGTTTAGCACAAAATTAAGGATATATTTTTCAAATATTAGAAAAATGCTTTCGCTTTTATTTATGAAACAAAATAATTTTGATGATCTCCAATTCATCAAAGGATATCCCTTTAGCAATTAAATAAATTCTATATTTAAATGTCATGTAGTACAAATAATTATGCTAGTTCACACTTAAAATCAGATGTTTCCGCAAAGAAGCTGATATCTTTATAGTTTCTGGAAGCCGGCGAAACTAAAAAGAAACGCAAGAACTAATTATAAACCTTTGGTTTTTCATAAGTTAATTTGCAAATCCTACATTCCAGTGTAACCAGCTGTAGATTAGGTTCTATTTATTTAATTCACACGTCGCACAATAACGTGTAACTTAGTACGAAATGATATTCCGTGTAAAAAAGATCATTTTCAGCAATTCTGGTTTTAACGAGGAGCAATTTGCTGAGGTGTTCGTAACCGCTCCCTCAATCTTCTGCCTGCAACCCTTCTGTAAGTTAAGCAGAGAGCTTCAACAGAGCCGAGTTTTCCCAACAACATACCATTAGTAAAATTAATGGGAATTTGGTGCGGAGTCTGCAGGCAAGGACAGAATGAGTTATGGGGTCGAGCGGGTAGGGGGAAAAGCCGAGAATCAAAACTAACTCTAGCAATAGAGATATGCCTAACACTGTTCCTTCCAGCCACGAAAGGCCATTGAGCAAAATAGAAATGATAGGATGAAGATAGGATAAACATTTGTACTCACAGCCACTTAAGCGCGGAACACCTCCTGTCCACCCAGAGCAATAAGATGACCAGAAGCCCGAGTAAAACCTGTCCACGGAGCTTCATCTCGGTGTGTGCTCGGTGCCTATAGTTTAACTCAAACCTCCCGCCCAATCAGGGAATTACCGGCCGTCCGTCAGTACAGAGATGACCTTACCAGTCGCGCTAATCCACTCGTATTGTCTTCACGAGCACAATGTTATCGGCTGTCATAAGGGAAATCCGGACGATCTTCCCTTTTAGTGTCTTCATGTAGACTGTATTTGTGTGAACTGTTAACCTAAGCATTGACAGAGAGAAATAAAGAGAGACCCAAGTTCTCAGTATCGGACCCTAACGCCATTCGCCAGTCACCGACTCAGCCTCATAAAATTCACCCCCACCATAATTTATAGCCAGTGTCGGGCTGTCTGCGTTTAGGGAAAACGCCAGCCCATGCAGAAGTGAACACAATCCTTGGTAAAGGCAGTCTGAATCACGGCTTTATTATCACCAGACCTCCCTATCGAACAGACAGAACGCGATTTTAGAACCACAAATCATTTCAAAATACAAGGACAGATGAATTTATCGACAAAAAATTGACGTTTTTTTTTTTCCTTTTTGCTCGAATCGAATCAACAAAACAACTGTCCGTAAATTAATTGCAAACGTATACTTTTATCCAATTGTAAAGCTTATTCCATATTTATTCGGCAGAATATTGTTAAGTTGTCTTCGGTGCAAGGGTCACGGTATTCCGCTGATTTTTGTTCAGGGGGAATAATTCACAATCCAGGCCACGCATTTAATCCCAGGTATGATTGGATAAGTGCTAAGATACCGCTGTGGGCTGTCATCTGACCAGGCCAACGTCTAAAAGAGTATCTGTAAAGGGGACTGTCTGGCCAAAGTTCTCACCACATACCAGGAGCATTCCGAGTAGGTATTTCTCTATCTCCAGCGATTATACTGGCCTCGTGTGTCGGGGTTATTCATACCTCCGCGTACAGAACCTCCAAGGTAGTCCTTAAAGACTCTTCCAAAGCCTTTCCTTGACTTTCCGTCTCATTCACAAGTCTTCTGGAATCATGAGGGCACGCCGCGGATTCCTTGTTAATCTACTCCTCTCATCCGCATATACACACTCCCAAAACAAGGACTTAACAACACTCTCTGTGAAGCGGGGCGCGCGTTTGCTTTAATTCGCAGGTGATCAACCAGCGAAAGAGCGCGTACAATAGAGAGCAGTAAATCATGTCCACGAGGACTCTTCGATATATGCCGACTCCTCCCCAAACATAACTCACTCGCATGTCAGTCTGAGTCCATCTGGCTAGTAGTCTAACACAAGTCACATATCACAAGACTTCTGCAGAGCTTTCACCCACTTTTCTCTTTCGAATTTTTACTTCTCTACTCGCATATTTTCATCGTTGCGTCTTTCAAAAGGTTTAAGTGGTACGTTAACAAACATAGCATTGAACAGAGCGAGATATGGAGCACCTCTGCACCCTTATTCTCCCTTTTGAAGGTCCCCACCTGGCTCCATGTAGATCCCCCTTATCGGAGTAGACTCCGTCGAGTGCGGTGCCGGAGGGGACGTGAGATGATTACAGCAACTCCTCGGCCATTGATGCCATTTTCTTCTTATACACTTAACACACTTACAACTGTCTAGCAGACAAAGTGTAAAGTTACTACAAAACACACGTTATACTTCTGACACGACAGAAGTTTGTAAGCAAACTAAAGCAAACTAAAAGAAGGGTCACGAAATCTCCTAATAGTCGACGCTACAAGATACATCAAGGCTCATCAATTGTCACAACAGAAACCGCATATATATAGACTACCTGTTTATATGTACCGTGTGACCAAGTCTATGCCAACAACAACGTCTCTAATAAAGAGTATAAATGTTCAAAACGCCGGCTGGAGTGTTTTATTCCGCCTATTAGGACACCTAAACCGCCCCTCCCTGTGCCATTAACTCGACAGGAGAGGCAGTAGAGAGGCATTGTCTTGGCAGCAAATGTCTTTATATACCAGAACCATTAAATTGAAACGCCCATTTAGGTTGATACCTATACCCCAGAGAAGATGTTATTGTGTAGGCATACAGTCTGTGCTTGTACCCTTTGGCAACTGGGTGCCGGTTTGGTATGTCTTAACGAGTTACTATAGAGAGTGCGAGGCGTACATAAACCCAGATCGCTTCCTCTGGCATTCGACTACACCATGTATCAAAGATATCAGATAATGCAACCTTCTGTGTTTACTTTATACATTACAAACACAGACTGTCAGTATCAAAGATCAAGAATCGTTATTACAAAACCCTGTATCTTTCTCGAAGCAACATTGAAAGTTTACAATTCTTTACTGTAACAGAAACTATGGTATCAATAAACAAAGCCAAATCTGATCAACTTGAACTAGGTCTTTAACATGTTCAACGATGCGGCATCAACCTAATGCTTTTTCTAAGCACGACACGGGATAAAATAAATATATATTTTTTACATTCATAACAAACCTATATAAATTAAAAACATTTCAAGACAATATAATCACGCTGACCAGATGTAATTTTGTCTTTGGACTACCTGAATGACTATAATAATTTCCGTTGCCTAAAATTATGCTAATAATTATGATCTTATTCAGTTCATTAAAAGAATAAAATTGACTAATTCAAATACCCGTGGACAAAATAAAAGTCCTATGTTTCAAGTTTTCCTTTTAAATCAAACAGATAAAAAACATAAGTATTTTGTAATGATAAAACCAGATATTTCTTTACATCCATAAGGCTAAAACAGGTACTGAATTTATAATTATACAATTTTTAGATAACCTCTTCTTGTTTTGTGATAGAACACAACGTTTCGATACATATGCCTGTAAGGGTTTTTCTCAATTGAAAGGTTTTACAATATTAGACTAAGAAATTTTGCTAACAGAATACCGTTTCTGTCACATTATGCTAAGGAAATAGTGACATATATTTCAAAATAATAAAATAATAAAGTTTTAGTTTTAATTGTTATATAATTGTGTAATTGATATTTTTTATGTGGATGAAAAATTGTGGTCGTTCTATGGTGATTCTCTGAAGCTCAGTTAGTTAGAGTTCTGGCTCTGCTACCCAGAGACCTGGGTTCGAAACCCGATGGAGAATACTTTTTCAACTTCAGCAAATACACCTCAAATTATTTTTTTTGTAAATAAATACAAAGGTTTTAAGTTCGATTTACTGTTTGAAACATTTTTTGACATTAACCTATCAAAAAAAGCAGCTGTACGATAAGCGGGCCATATCGTCGTTGCCGAAATTAACGTGCAGTGTTGTCAGTCTATCGAACCGTGGTCGAAGCTAACGCGAGAAAAGTCTTGTTCACGCGAGAGTAGGTGGAGGAAAGCCAAACTGCCTGACTGTACATTAAACAAATTTAAATTGATTAATTGACTGATCCAGTGAGAGATTAAAGGGGCAATGCGTTCAAACAAAATTTGTTTTTATGAAACCACTACCCCTTTCTCTATATCAACATGAGCTTGGTTTCACCAGTGCGCCATTTCATAGCGATTTACCCTCTTGAGACTATTGTCCCTTGATAGTATCCCATCCCCTGCGCCCACCTTCTCTCCCATGTATTTGTGCCATTGTTCTCTTAAAAAATCAGTCCTCCTTCTGACATGGAACAGTTTCCCGATTACATCGGACCATTCAACTGTCCCGTTTTCATGGCGATTTACCCTCTTGAGACTATTGTCCCTTGATAGTATCCCATCCCCTGCACCCACCTTCTCTCTCATGTATTTGTGCCATTGTTCTCTTCAAAAATCAGTCCTCCTTCTGACATGGAACAGTTTCCCGATTACATCGGACCATTCAACTGTCCCGTCCACATCGCGACATTGTCAGCCTTATTGCTCTTGATTGCCCAGACCCCCCCCCCCCACCCCCCCGCCCCGCCATCCCCTTACCTGCACACTTAACATTGCGCCATGCCCTATAGAGTGGGTTATTGTTCCTAATTTATATCGAA
>JARFOD010114419.1:0-15123 GCA_031763545.1 Mopalia muscosa
CTAACTAAGAAAATGTTATTCCAAAATAACGAAAATACTGTTAATCTTCACTTTCTAAAAGACACAAAAATTATTCAGAAGAGTAGCAATGCTGTCTTTACTAAGCACTTGAGAGGGAAATAAACTTTTCAACATTATGGAAGCGCTTAAACATCTTGGTTGTGCTAGTGTCAATAATTGTTGGAATACAGTCCGTCATATGAGTGCAATACCCTTTAGCACAGCATAAAACACCAGTGAATTAATCTGATGTCATTGCCGGGTAATAATGCGTTTATACGTGTGAAAGCACATATAATACTGGATATGCAGTGTTAAATCACTGGATCAAAATAACAAATTGTTAGAACAAAGCAATGCATAATAGGTAGTGAACCTACATAGGTCCTATACATCCCAGCTGTCCTTATGATGATGACTCATTCTGCAGGAATGTTAGGACATTTACGCCCTGGATATCCAAAGGCTGCACATCTATCTTCCCGCTGAAAGATCCTGCCTTGTGGGCTGTAGGACTTCTTGACCTGTCTTACATTTGTCCTTAAGGTATCCAGGGCATATCTCCCTGGGGAAATGTCTTCAGGGGAGAGATGCTATGGGGAAACAGTTCTGAGGGGCGGAATGTCTAGGAGGAAAAGTAGCTAGAACCTATTTTTAAAAAAAATATTATTACGAAAAGGGAAATTGAGATGAAGTCTTTTTTACTAACTAGAGACCCATCTTTGAGACCTGCCAAATCTTTTTTTCAGCAATAAACATATTCTTTTGCGTCCCAATGCTTTGAAGCTTGAAGTACTCGTTCATTATGGCCTTTCTGATCAAGAAACATGTTAATTTAAATCTGTGAAATAACACATTCACGTTGCATAGCATTTTGAAGTTGTAAACAAATCAAGTAATTGAATGGCGTTTAAAATCATGCCCAAGTAGATTGATCAACTTGTTGACGATTATGAAAATTATACTGTCCTGGGGCCGGTTGCTCGAACCACTATTAAATTTAATTCTCTGTTAGATCACGTTACGCCGTGTTGTAGGTCTGTCTCTAACCCGGTATTAGCGATTAAATCTGGTGTTAGCGGCTAATACTCTTTCGAGCAACTGGCCCCAGCAAGATAATGTATGAACTTCTCTTTACGGATGTATATACCGACCACAACTTAAAGCTATACTCCTGGCTCAAATGACCCCTATATTCCTTGAAAGGTTACCATTAAATATACTCAAATATGGTATCGACTTATCGTTTCTTCATTTCATAAAATAACCCGAGGGTCTCAGATATATACCTTCCTACGAACACTGGTGGCTGACATTTTGGGCGTGGCCAGCTCTGTCCTGACGTCACGCGACTAACACTCTTTTTGTGTTACGGGTTATTAACATGTGTGAACCAATGACCTATATAGGTGAACTCTCAAAGATTTAAACAGTCGACTCCATTCTAAACATTCCAACTCTAAGGTATCACTGAGCCATCTTGTACGATTTCGGAAACCAGCTTTCAATGCGCATTGATACTCATCACACCGTGGATTAACTTCGAATACTTTGTAAACAACAACACGTTTTGCTTTATGTGTTATTATAAAATGTGGCCTTTTGAGGTAAAAATGTATATACTTTGGTTTCAGTTCTGTTGCTTTTACTTGTTAAATGCATAGACTCGCCTATACAGATCAATAAACACTTTATGTTTTTTTTTCTAAAGATAAGCACGTATACATGTATAAATATTTTGAGGGAAAAAAACTAGGTCAAGCTATGTCTATACACCCAGCCGAGGATCGAGTCTTAATTTAACAAAAATTCAAAAAGCTATTGGTCTCATGCTGGCACACTATCGTATATGTGAAATAACGTGAAGTCTATTGTCAAGTCCAAATTCAACAAAATTAAATTGGACTAAGTGGTATGGTTATCTTCTTGTATGGGATGGAGATGGTGAGTGATACATTGTTGTCTTCCACAGCCCGCGCAGGGACGGTTCACAAGGCTCTGATACACATTTGGTTACTTGTTAACACATTTTCCGAGCTTAGAATAAGAGCGAGTGGCCGCTGACCAGGCTGAGCGGTTTAAGTGGCCGGCAGTTACTGCTGGCGATTCGGTGCCTGACTAAGACTCAGACGGTATACAGGTTCGATTTCCGTTCGTGTTTCAAAATTTTCTAATCTATAGCATCTGTTCAAACTAAAAAAAGTGTTATCCCCAAAAAAGGAAAATATTGCTGAGTAAGCTGCCGTTAGCTGCTTCGGACTGTTCCTGCATGATGTGACGGTTTATCAGCCATCTTTGTTATGCTGTTGATGCATATGTGTGCGAAAAGTGATACCTTAGAGCTGGAATCTCCTCATGAAATCTCGAGGTAAGTCCGCGAATAACGTTTAGAATGCAGTCGACTCTACAGGTCTCGTGACGTAGGCACTTTCTTTGAAAAGAAAGATATTTGATTGGTTAATATTTGTTGAGCTCTTGCGCTTAATGATAAAGGTACCTAGACATGGCCCCGTGGATAAATTTGACTGTAGTTTGTGCACTGCCCATTGTTTAAGATCCAAGTATTAAATTGATATAGCTCGATTAGAAATTTAGAGAGCATAATTGAACACAAGAAATGATGCCCATTTTACATATATGCATTATATTGCAGCACAGACTACGCTTTAACAAAGCGTAACCTCGTTACGACAAGTATATCGTGACGGCTCTAGTTCAATGCCAACATTGGCTCCCGAAATAATCTGATATTTGACTAGGAGTTACCTAGAATTTAGTTAATTCCCCAAAAATGTGTATTGTTCCATGATGTGATAATAAAATATTTTAACATGTGTTTTTAGAATATATTTTTAATGGGACACGATGTTACACTTTTGGAGTGCTTTATTGACTTGAACATTCTGTTGTATAATATATACGTTTGGTTATTTAGAACATGGACTGACACATGTATATACATTTTTATTCAAATATATATATGTAAATTAAACAAATTTTGTAGTTATTATTTCTTCGAAAGACATTTGGCCCCTCGGTCGTGGCTCAGTGCTAGCGAGTGCGCTTCCTGAACGGAACATGCTTCGATTTACCGTTCACTGGTTCGAGTCCGCCTTTCGACAATCAGGTATATGAACGAGTCACATGTTGTGGCTCCGGCAATCGCGGGGCTGGTTTTTACGAGCTTTCCTTCCGGTTTTCCACCGTAATATGGCCGTGTACAGTGGACAATTCGTCGTCATATAAGTGAAATACCCTTGAGTACGACGTTAAACATCAATCAAACAATCGAAAGACTTTTGCAATCTTTATAAATCGGTCGACACCGTTAAAGTCCCGCCTAAGGCTGTCTTAATTTTATCCAGATGCTAAAATGTTGTTAGGCAGCTTCCTGTAGATCTGGAGCTCCCAGAGCTAAGGGGTAACGTGAAGTAGATCTGTTTGTGACGTCTTTGTATCGTGTTCTAAGATTGTTCTTTTTTTCCATCTCGTGGGGACGGTCAGTTTTACACTGTTTCTTGCTTTAGCACGGTGGAAATCCTGATGATCGACAGACGGACACAAACCAGTGAACGGTAATTCGAAATTAGTAAACAGACACAACCACTAAATGCAGCGATTTCATTAGTCAGCTGCTGATTGTGTGCTGTGCGCATTTACTCGAAAGCACCGTTCCTTTCTTATGTATGACTTGTTGCAAAACATACGAATTTAGTCCTCTGTAAGTTATTTAAGAATAATGTAGCTCCAATGACGTCATCATACCGACACAAGAATAGGCTTCAGACATAAAGAATACACACGTGGGCAACTCAATCGTATGATGAAAGTAAATCAATGCATGGAAAATAACCCCATCATCTCCCGAGGTTATTTACGGTATGGAAATGGCCGAAGGATGCAGCATGGAAACAACACATGTCAGAACCAAGCCATTTCCGTTTTGCAAATAAACTCGGGCGAGGACATGTCAGAACATCCTTCGACACTTTCCGTACCGGTAGGGGCCTACAGTTATCTCGGAGGTGAATGGAAGCAATAATACTACACGAAAACGTGTAATTTTCGCTGGATGTATTGTGCAGATGCGTGGAAATCAACCAAAGTACTCCGCGGATTTGTATTTAAAAAAACTCCACATCAACCAAGCCTGTTTCTTGGGTAAGATCTAATTTAAACAAAACACTGTACCTTTCTTATGTATGAATTGTTTGCAAATATTTCAAATTTCGTCCGCTGTAAGTATTTTAATATTGATGTAGCTCCAATGACGTCATCATATCAACACAAGAATATTCTTCAGACGTAAACAATAAATACGTGGATAACTCAGTCATATGATGAAAGAAAGGCCAGGTAAGTTACCTCGCGTGAATTGAACCGCTCTACATCAGAGATGATTTACGGTACGGAAATGGGATGTACAGACTTGTGTATAGGTTTTAACCCTTCGTCTTATAGCCTACCCTGATAGTGGTTGGCAAATGATCCCACGCTAGCTATCGTCGACCTTTCCAGACACTGTTTTTCTGATGTGTTTCAGATACACTGAACAAAATGACTAATATTTGACATACCTACAATATCTCTTTTCTGGTGATTTTCACGTTTATTTTTGCAAAGAGAGATAACCTAAACGTGTGAACTTGGATGAGAAATTCAAATGAAGCTTTATTTAATGGTTCGGAAAGAAAGTAGCAGTAGGATTATTGTGTCGATTTAACACAAACAGAGAAAACTAAGATATACATGTTTTGAGAGGCCCGCGATAGCGGACCAATTTCCAATCTCGGATACAGGTTGACACAGGCGGAGAATTATCCCTATATGCCTACATTTATCTTCCCGATGCAAGGCAGAGAAGAAGATCGTCGCACTGAGCCTCTCTTCCTTCCCTTCCTTACGTTAATAGATTGAAAACCCCGAGTTAACGAGCGACTGAGTATACAAAAAACAGCTGCTTTCAGATGATCTCTCTTTACCGCACCAAATAAGATTGGAGCTTTCTTAGAATAAGAAATAGGCGATCTAAACACAGGATGACAAGTATAGGCTATACATGTAATATATACGCACGATCCTTGTCCCATTAACGAGTCTTGAATGGAAACTAGTATTGATGGCGCGGGCAGTTCTAAGTCTTGACATCATCCCTGCAGACGCGATAAATTGACAGTGCATGGCGCCACGATTGTCTGTTGTCTGCTTTCGTGTATAAACGGCTGTCTGATTGGCTGCTTGTTTCTGCAATTGTCCAATGGAATTTTTGCCATGTTTTTGCCTCGAATTGCAGCAAGCGGTAATAATGTGGAAGTCTCCTCTTATACATTTTGACCATTGCAATGGGAAGATATGTACATTGTGCTACTGTTTACTTGATGTTCACAAAAATAGCACGAGAGGGATGTATGAGTGGGATCTGGATTGTGTAAAGTAGAAATCACGGTCTCCGGGTTTGCGATCTATATTTGCATGAATAATTCGTGCATGCAAATATATTACTCATATCTTGTTCCATATTTTTATACAAATCCCTTACACCCCACCCATACACCTGTCCCCCACCCCTGCTGACATGCCACTTGTTGTCTGGTGGACTGGTGCAAACGTGGTATATTAGGTCGTCCAGGTGTTTATTTGGCTGTCTGAAATGCAACTTCGTCGGTAACCAATCACAATCTGTATGAAGATTTGAACTAGAAAAAAACTGATTGAAGGTTTTAATTGGATATATTAAAAATAAATCCTGTTCTGCAAATGCTCGAGAAACGGGCATGCTTGTATCAGGGGATATACATAAGAGATGTCTGTATAACAAATGATTCATGAGAGTATCTTGTATGAGGTGGAACCTAGTTCGTATAACATTTCTTAAAAAAAAGCGTTTCCTTATTTTTTCTATATATCTTTTTACATTGTACACA
This sequence comes from Mopalia muscosa, assembly GCA_031763545.1. Taxonomy (NCBI): domain Eukaryota; kingdom Metazoa; phylum Mollusca; class Polyplacophora; order Chitonida; family Mopaliidae; genus Mopalia; species Mopalia muscosa. Next base: position 5,925 of record JARFOD010114419.1, read on the forward strand.
TTTGTTTGTATTTTCAACTTTGACAACTATATTTATGAGTGATGACGTATACGAGGTGTAAATTTTGGTGTTTTTGGTATAAGAAATTTACTTGTTGGATGAGCCAATGATTTATATATAAGTATAATTTGCAATTACGTTCTTTAAAATTATGAACTCATTTTCGAATAAACAGTGAATCTCGGGCATTAAAAATAAATAATTTTAATCTAATCAGGAGTTCGCCCAACAATGATGTGTCACTCACAGCTCATTTTTAACATTGACATGTTTATTTTATCTTGTAGATTGAAATAGTTGGACTCATTTCAATCAAGGTCAAAGATTGCGTATCGTTGATAAATCATATATATCTTTGTATCGTACCAAAGTCCTTTGATTTATATAGTTTTCCACACAAACACTTCATGATATTGTTCATCCGTCATTAACCTTTCACGATGAAGGTAGGAATAGAAATGTTCTGCAACAATTTGTGTTTATTTGTTTAAATGGGATTTTGATTTAACTCATGATATAGCTCGCAGCCGAAAGGTTTTAAGAAGCTGTTACCTTTAGTTTCCAGTTAGTTTTTACAGCTGGGTGAGATTCAGTCAAAACGATACGCACACGGTAAGGTTATTTTCAAGCTTCTACTCACTATAATTTCTATTTCCATACCAGATTGTAGGTACAGTGTTGATCGGAGCGCTATTGGCCGTGGAGGTTTTGGCGTTGAAACCGGTGTATTTCCGACAACCCGAGAAAGTGGTCCAAACGGCTCACATCAGACAGGTCACCTACCTTCCATCTCGGGCAGCAAGAGTTGGCCTGGACCTTTGTCCAACTTGTATTGACTTCACTGGACAAGCCATCAATACCCTACTCAACATCATCTTAAGTATGTCTTATGTATTAAAGTGATACACGAAACACACACGACAATGTCTCACTTTCCACTAAGCGAACATATTCGTGTGAAGCGAATATTTTGGAGGGGAAAAGAAACTAAAACAAACAGAGGGGAAAAAAAAACCCACAAAAAACGAGCCAATTTACTTTCAAGAACCATCATCGATTTTGTGAACTATTACATGTATTGTTATCTATTTCTCGAAATATATTTGGTTTGTGTCAATATTCGACTCTAAACAGTTAAATCCCTTTAAATGTTTTCGCTGAATCGAACGACCGATGAACATGGTCACGTGATAGAAAATTGAACAGCTTATGCGTGTGTACAAAAAAAATGCTTAAGTTTGCGCGATTAAACTCGGCTAGTCGGAAAAACGCATTAAAAACGAATCAATGCGTCATGCAGGGCACATGTTTATGAAACTGATAGACAATTTTTTTTTTCGGAAATGATGTTAGATTTGATCCAAGTGCCGTCATTAGGTCTATATAGCATATCCTATACATGCTATCATGTTAAACGTATAGGCCTATACTGTGACGTCATTAAATATAAAATATGTTTGCACCAAGTTTCACGGGAGTGTACTCAATCCCCAGGTAAGTCTATATATTAGATCGTTTCGGAAGACTTTTCAAATTTGCATTGTGTTGGCTTCACCCAGTTATTTTTATTTGCAGGAAATCTCCGTTAGGGCATAAGAGCGCTTACTAATGTCTAGGTACTGAGTTTGGAGGCTCCAATTGGTGTAATGTGCACCGAGAATTAAAGTAGGGCTCAATTCTAGAATTCAGTAGACTTATCAGCCTAATAATCTAAACTATCCCAATAGAATGAAAACTGAATCTGGTATAAACATGCCTAACAAGAAGTAGTTCCAAGACTTTCTGCTCAATTTTTTATTCTAGGCCCACCAGTCTGTTACCAGACTATCTAGCCGTGATCGAAGTTCTCGCGAGAAGTCTGGTTTAGCGAGACTAAGTACCATCTAGCTTTTCAACTAGTGGGAACTTAGGATTAAACCGGCGCTACCATTAAGACACACTTACGAAAAATCCATCTGCTTAAAAGTTTGAAAATGTGTAATGTGGGTCTACCTTTAATGGAAATTAAGTTTGGTTTAAGAATAATGAAATTTATTAGTATCTTTAAAGGGATACAGCTGCATGACATTACGGCATAGTCCTTGTGTATTTATACAGCCGTAATTTGTCCGGCTATACGACCGCGCAATGTACACCGTTTAAGCGAATAACACTACTCAAAATGGTGCCGGTTTATGACCAATAGGGCTGTATGTAAGGCATAGAGACCATACTGCTTCCAGTTCCAACCAAATGAACATATATCTGAATTTTGCAGTAATCTAACCCCTAAGTTTGAATTCACACCCGAACTGACACGTTAAAGTTATCTCCCTCAGTAAAAAAAAACAACTTAAAAAATCGCCAGAAAAGCGATATTGTGGGTAGGCTGCATTGTATAATAGACTATTAGAGACCGTTTCTTACTTTAGATGCTGGTGTTGTGGGAACTTGTGGTGAGCTTTGTTCCCTCCTTGAACAGAAGACTGGAAGCCAGGCTTTAGGGGCCATCTGTGATATTCTTTGTGATGTAGCCGGTATCGACGAGTTCATCAAACTCATACAAAAGTTAGTAAAAGGCTTTAGCAAAGTGTTACATCAACTAAATGTGTTTTATTGGGTTTAACGTCATAATTAATGGTATTTCACTGTCATGACGACGGATAGTCCATTTCCCCCTGTTCCTTGTTTAAATACGGTGGAAAAACCGGGATGAAACTTCCACCAGAGCCACATCTATCGTGTATCGCACTCATTTATTTTATGGTCAATAGACGGATTCGAACCTGTGAGCGGAACATCAAAGTAGGATTAGTAAGCTGGGAAGCCTACCACTATAAACCACGGTAATATGCCCCTTATTTACTAAGAGCTCCGTTTGTGTTTGAATTTGACCATCGTGCTCATCGTTTAACCTTAAATTTTTAAAGCTTTAATAACCGTCAATGATTAATGGTAGAAAAGGAATTTGATAAAATATTTGTCATTCTTTGGAATAGCTAAACTTCTTGTCGTATTATAGCTTAAATCACGCATTTGTGGTGGGATCTCTTCAGTGTAGATACATGATTTGAGAAAGCAGTTGATGCTGCAACAGCTTGTCCGTAGGCCCTATGTTTACATGCTTTGTTTAGTCAGTCGTCATAGAGTTTCATCTTTCCTTCGATGTGAAAGAGACACGCCGCTTCAAAATAAATCTTTTGTCAAGTTTATCTTACCAAATCCGAACTAAGTTAGCATCTTGCCTAAGTGGATGATGATTTGACTCTATATGCATTTTCCCCTTCTCAGTCATCTCTATATGTTGAAATGTTTTGTTTGCAATGTTTTTTTGTCACAGAGCTGATTTAGACCCAATCTATTTCTGTGAGTTGCTGAAAGTTTGTCCTATATTTGATGGTGGAGATGCTAAGATCACAGCTCTTACCGTCAATCCCAAAAGTGGACCCCAAGGTGAGGCTAACCTGCAATTATTTCAAGCAATATACTGAAAAGCTTTCTATATGTTATATGTTGTAAACAAAAGGTCACGTTGCTTCTGGCAATTGGGGATAGAGGCCAATGTTTAAAAAGTTGACTATCTTGGTTAAGCAAGAGTTTTATTTCGAGCTTTTCTACATTAAAATTCTTGGTGGGCCGAGCTAGGATAAATAGAATCTATAAATCGATATATGCCCCCTGGCGAATAAACTGATCAAGTAAAGAGTGGACTCCCCCCATTACAATTACACCCATCCAATCATATATGGGTTTACAATTACCTGTAGGTTTCACAAGCTGATGTCATCGTTATACCTACCTGATTGGCTGCCTACAGGTTCCTAGACATCCAATCAACGCATGTGTAGGTATAAATTTTGGTAATAGTGCCTCAGTCCGCCAAGGGTTGTAATATAAAGTAGATTGAAATATAACTGTTGGTTTGTAGAAATTAGTTAAGAAGTACTGAGAAGAAAAATTATATACGAGCCTATAGGATAATTATAAAACCCTATAGGATTTAGAAAGTTATATAGGATACCATAGAAAAATGTGATAGGATACAATATGATTCCATAGAAATATCCTATAGAAACAAGATAATGGTTATTCCTTTATTAACTTTAACATTTTAGACAGGTGGTTAAATTACGTTTCTACATGTACTTTGAACTCTACTTCTTCTCATTACGGTTAATCGACTCGCTGTTTAAATGCGTGTCGGCGGCTGTGCGTTACAGGTTAAAGTCCAGGAGAACATATCACACAGGAATCACTGGTTAGGGACCAAGGACTTATAGTATCTTGTGGTACTTCAAAATGTGTTACAATACATATATTATACGTAAAAGTGGATAAAATAAAGGTTAAAAAAAATGGCCATTTTATAATAATAAACTTTTTTGGTGACCCAGACAGCAAGTGATCTGTAATTGTATGTGATTGTCTAGTCACAGCCTACTGATATACGCCCATTTTCTGAGATTTGATAGCATATCAATGTTATTCTAACAATCGTCGAACTGGTTTATCCCTTCTTCATTCTAGGTACTGAATTCGTCATTGACCTTGAATACCAGTCAGTAAATGGAACTGGGACAGGAGAAATTGCCTTGGGAATTGAAACCGTCGATGGGGTTCCTCTTGGTATGTAGCTTCAACTTACTTGTAATCGCTTGTTTGTTCTTGTACGAATAGCTTTTCATGTGTATTGAAGATTTTAAACCCAGTTAATCATTTAAACAAAGACGAGCCATGCGTCTTGTAATTACTGAAACTGTATATGCTGGGTTAGTGCAGCTAAAACTCTTTTTGAATATATAAGTGATTGTTTCTCCCCTACGTATTTAATACTATTTATAGTACAATGTACTTAGTAGGGATTATTTTTTATGAGCGTTTGTACCTACAGCCCGTCCGTAGTTATATAGAAACATGGAATGCCATAGGTTTAAATAAACGTATCGAGATTACTACAAATCCAAGTATAGCTTATTAATGTTTTTCCTATACAATTAAAGCTCATACTATATAGTGTTTCTCTCTTTTAACATTGCCTCCTAAAACTTAACTGATTTCATATCGAACAACAGGGGATTCTTTCCTGAATGAAATGGCGAAACCAGGCCAGTACATTCAACGATTTAATGTGAAAGCTGAACCAGACCCGAACTGTGACCCGACACAACAAATATGTGAACAATGGCTTCCAGGAAACTATGTCGTTAAAATTGGTAAGAAAATCAATTGTTTTGTTGATTCGTTATTTATCATCAGTGCATGACGGGATCTGTCATTATATCAACCATTTATTTTAATTTATGAATATCCTTTATGAGATAAGTTCACAAGAACAACACACACAAAAAAAAAGAAGAAAAAAAGAAAAGAAAAATAAGTTGAAAAGAAATTAAAAAAAATCGAAAACAAAAATAACTGATTCATTTTTGTTACTACTATATTTGTTAGTATACATCTGGTGAATTGTCAGATGCATTGTTGTCTTACACTACGGCACAGTATGATTTAACAGTAAGATTAATTATTTATTAATATCTACCAATTTTCGTTTTCAGATATTTGCAATGGCGAATGTGGAAGTGCGCATCCTAACAGCAAAATTTACGACACCGGCAGCACTAACTTCACACTCACCGGTTAAAACAAAAATGAAATATACCACATTTGTTTGTATCAGCTTGTACATAACGCCAGTTTTTTCCGTGTGGAATGTTTTCCCTAGATAAGATTTTCGAATAACAATGCTGGGATTGAAGACAAAATTTACGAGCTGTGCATATTCTCGTGTTCAAAGCTCGCAGTATTATGGGTGTCAAACATACAATGATGGTTTTACATCCAAAAGTATTGTCTTTGAAAAAAGTTATAATTCGGTAACAATAAATGTTATAGAAACAAAAAATGTTTTCGTTTTCTTGATAGAAGGTTGCTGACGAATTTTAATAAAAAAATACGTAGATTTATATACAAGCCCAAAGAATTCAAGAACATTCCCCAATGTACAGAATATAGGACCCTAGATACGATGCTTAAGTCTTCCTAACCGTTAAAAATAAGCGAACGCTACCACGAATCTGCACTTTATCTTCCAATATTTCAAAAAATGCATGACCTTACCTTGATTTAAACCATTCCGACTTATCCCTTGAACACTCTTGGGTTAGATCGACCCATAAATAGAGCACTTGTAATCCACTAGCTCGTCAAAATCAATCATTTCTCCGCAGAATACGCTAATTATTTTGATCGATTTTAAGCGTCTTCCCGATTTGAGAATGAGATTTGGCAGGACATACCTGGGTCTCTCTCAGTTGGGAATCGTCCTTCAGTCAGTGTTTAAAGAACAGAACAGAATGCGTTTTGACGAGGTAAGAGGCCATACATATTCGATTTTTTTTAATTCAGAGGCAGGTCATATTACGTATGGGTGTGCCTCGTATCTCAATAAGACCAAAGAGACTTATTATGATGGAAAATTTAACTGGAAATGGCCAAGGGATATTCCGAAATGATGTTCACTAGACAAACATAAACAATTGATCGCATAGAATACGTGAACAAGATGCTGAATTGTGTAATAAATCAACACACACAAATAGTAGCCTCATACGACATTTCGTTTTTGAGATACAGCCTCCTGAAATTTGCCCAAAACGGCCGTGAAAATACTAGAATGTGTTTTTTCTAGCTTTGAAAGCTTGTAACTTGGGATTGGAAATAGCCAATCACAAATGTTGTACTCTTACTTAGTTTATAACAAATTGCAAGAATATGGCATCAGATTACTTGTACCTAATTTGTCTTTTATCTAAATATGCACCCAAAGTAGCCACTTTGTTCAGTCTCACATTATTGCGGTGATTTCTGAGGTCATCCTGTGTCTGTATGAGTGGATATATGCATCACATATCACTGATCTATTTATCTATAGGTGGTTGTCTATCACCACTAGTAAGTGAGGGTTAATTAAGCGATTGTAAAGAAATGGTATCCACCCAAAGCTGAGTCTGGGTGCAAAAAAGCCACTCAAAAAAACAAAACAAAAACAAAAAACAAAAACACTTCCATCGCGACACTGGATAACCATGACAATTAAAATTTCTTCTGAAATGTACACCAGTTAAACAGATATATATATATATAAGATCTACTCACCAACAAAATTTCTGCTTTAGTATACTCTTTGCTTTTGAAATATATAAATTTTGCATAATTCCTGGGATATAAACATCAAACCGGCTTATCCATGTGGGTAAGATCTAATCACGAATGACTATTTATCACAAGAGATCAATTTTTGGCACCCAGACCAAGTTTCCATGGCATTGATTTATTCAGTCTACACAATACCAAGTGGCAAGTAAGCTGTTTCCATCTCCAAGTTATTATCTTTCACAGTTAGAAAAAAAAACAATCTTGCATTTTTAGGAGCCTTTTGAGCAAATTTCAGTATGAGGCTAATTATTTTGTGTGTGCCAGTGTTTCATAAACTGACTTTTTTTTTTATGGAGTTGAAACAAAATCTGAGAGGGTCTAGCAGCAATTTTCAGAAAGTTGGTTGATTTGACATTGAATGACCCAGGATCTTAGAATGCTTTTCGGAGTCCGTAATACCCTTCATTCCTTGCGTACAATATACAGACAGGTGGCGTTTTTGATGATCCCGGAATCTGGGTCTTTCAAAGTATGCAGCTGTTTCAGAAGGTCAGTAGCCTGAAACAGAAATAAATCAAAGTTTATTTAAAATCATCACGCTGTACTCCGATAGAGTAAAAGCTTGAAACACAGCATTAAATACTTTATTTAAATGAAATACCAAAGCTCCTAACACCAAAATATTACGTACCTAGTCGTCCTAAATTGACTATCAGTCTAACGTTAGCCGCTTTATGAAAATCATTTCAGTTGCAGCCCATTTCTCTCGGTTTATTTTCTAAGGATAGTGTATGTACGGGCCCTCACCACTATCGACTCTATTATCCATAGTAAAACTTTCCAAGCAACCCAGCAAGACCTCCGATGATCCTATTACCAGTTTCTGTGACCATTTTCGCCACTTTGACAACAAAATCTGATCTTACCGCGTATTGGACTCAACGTATTCGTACAAGAATGGCATTCATGTTTGTTACTAAACAACTTTTAAATAAAAAATACATAAAATCTAGAAGGCAGGACGACGGAGTGGTCTAGGTGGTTTGTATTTACTTCTGGCGATTCGGTGGGTCGCGGGTTCGATTCCCTGACGGGTTTCAGCCTGCAAACTTTTCTGAACTGGAATCTGCTCAAATACAACATAAAATAAGTCTCGTTTACAAATTACACAACTTTTATCTTTTGGTGCAATCATATATCCGCACTGTTCCGCAGATGGCCGTTGTCTGCCGCATTAGATTCCCTTGTTCCTTTGCGGTCTTATAGTCTACAGATTAGAATTTATCGTTCCCCGGCTGGTATTAATGGTCACTTAAGCTGATCGTGAAACTTCTCTCTGAAACGCCAGGTTTGGATACGAGGTGATGTGAGTCGATACATTTTGGTACGACTTGGTGCGCTTGGATGTGATATGGTCATGATTGGTCAATTTCACGTGACACGATCTGTCACGATCTGATAGGATTGTCCTGGTTGAGTTCACGATTGGTTCTCGATGTGACACGATCGTTACGAACATAAGAAAGTGTTATACGTTATCAAGTTATAAATGGTTGTGCTGACTGCCCCCGGACTACCTGGTAAGTTCCGAGTTTATGCTTTATATGTAGTCCAGAGCAGCTCCGGACTACATGCTAAGTAAGGGTTATGCGTTATTTACTGTTAAGCTATGACCAATTGGGTTTAGTTGATAGGTGAATTACGCCGTGCTTAATGATATTTCACTTATATGATGGCGGGTTGTGAGCCGACTACGAGCGCGCGGGCTGCACAGGGTCGTACTGTTGATATATTGCGATGCTTGGTGTAATGTTCTAACAACTATTAAGATGGCAAGCTGTAGACTGACTTTATTATCTTATAAACGCGTGAGCTACATGATCTAAGGGAGTTAACTCTGAGCGAACTTATAGTCTCTTATATTACTACATCTCCCTTCTCAAGATAAACGTTATGGTAGCTTGTACATTTTGACTGTTCGATTATACATCAGTTTGTAAATCCTGTAAACTGTTAAACAATTAAGGTAATAAATCATAATCTGAAAACGAAGTTCTTTTGTAGT
>JARFOD010114430.1:0-15122 GCA_031763545.1 Mopalia muscosa
CCCCCCCCCGCCCCCCCCCCCCCCCCACCCCACACACACACACTTCTCAGGCCTTTAACGACCCCATTTCCCCCTCCCATATTAAAGCCCCAGGTAATGTTCATTCTATTGAGATGCGGTTTAACTTTCGTCATTTACTATCATAAAATGTTCAGGTTGTAACACACTTGTGTTTTCAGTGGATTAGTTGCTTACCAAGGTAAACTGGTGGAGAGGAAAACTAGGTCACCGGTGGCCGTGCAAACCCGTTAGGTAGCTCATTTATAATGTCAACCTGCTTTAAGACAAAAACAAGACAGTGATAATTCGGCTTTAAGCAAGCCCTGGCACGACTTATTCTGACAGAATGGGGTCGAACTGACGAGCGTGAATATTTTTTTCTAGAGTTACAACTAATACCGTATGTAAATAATTTGTTCATCTCTAATAGTATCAACTTGGAGGGGAAGTGCAATATCTCAGTGGAAATCCTTGTTTTATTTTTGTATATTACATTGAACACTCTGAATGTGATGAAACATGACGAACTATCGACCAGTTGACAAGGGATGGACATAATTCTGACAGCTACAATCAGCAAATTAACAAACTTAATTATTATTTATTTTAATAATTTATTTTATTAGTTAATGTTTAATGAAATCGATGTATTTTGTAGATCGAACTTAAACTTGAACGCCTATGCAACATAATATGATGACTACCACTGAGGAATTTAACATAGTAAAGTACAGTAACAACTCCAAAGAAAGATATTGAATTCATTTTGACTCAACGTTTCGGTTTATTGATCAAAACATCACCAGGAGGCAACTTTAAAATCCTTGTATTGAATATATAAAAATGCATAGGTTTAAATCACTTAATCATAACTGTGGTTGTAAATCTTTCCAAAAACATTTATTTTAACACACAAGGAAATAACTGTGTCGTGGTCTATGGGATTCGTGTGTCTCTCCCGATATCTGATTAATCAAACCTCTATAGCTACAGCAAGTTTGTTTCTGTATTGTGTTAAGCAGACGGCAATCGACACATTGCGCGGGAATCTGAAACAGTCCATATGCATTTCCTCCAAGTCATTTCATGGGCTTTCATTTTACCTATTCGTCGCCATCTCCGTGCGGATGATTGTGTTCGGATAATCTTAATCCCGGGCCCACACAGTCCTCTGGGCATTTGTGTTTGTATTTGGATGACCACCATTGAAGGCAGCGCAACTGACCTAGTGCTCTCCCATAAAAAGAATTGCGGAGTCCGATGATTATCCGATTATCTGAAATAGTCCAGCACCACTGGCTTATACTCTTCTAACCTTTCCCCTACCCCAATGCGAAGACTGAGTTTGCTTCTGGTCCCCGCTGTCTAAACATTGACCCAAAACAAAAAGATAAACGTTTATTGATAAAGCAAAATCTTCTTCTTGCAGCTGCAAATGTTAGCTCTCCTACAAAACAGTTGACTTTACTTGTTGTCTCTTCTGTCAAAACATAACGGACATCTTCATGTCTTCCGTGCACTCAGTGTGACCATGACCTTTGTCATCTGACATTTGTAACATGCCTTATTTACTGTACTATGAACTGTATGTACATCCCGATGGAAAGTGGCAATTTACCTTTGTGTTCTGAGCTGCAGTTCTTCGTTTGCAGTGGCTTTTCAGTTAGTTGAAATTGGCTTTTTTTAATTTGATCCACTTAATTGAATATATTTTCGTTTATATTGCCGAAGCCAGTTGGCTTGCTTATTTTACTTCGAGATTCCGGCTCAATAGTTAGGCTACACCTCTTTTTATCTGTACTCTTCTATGACATTTTCAGCAACTGTTCAAAGAAGAGTTGAAACAAAGAATTCAATTCAATTTATCTATTAAAGAGATAAGTAGTACTTGGAATTAAACAATCAGAACTGTTTATTTAAAATCCATGCAACACTCCACGCTTGTCAAAACTTGTGTTATGCTATTTGGTTTTAGCAACCCAAAGTTACGACACCGTCAGATGCCTGTCAACGAGGAACCTAATTTGACATTTATTGGCACTAATTGGTCAAATTGTGTGGCTAATGTACGGGGCAGATCAGTGTAATCCTTACCGACTGTACTAATTTGTCCAGCCTTCTGTATACGGATTTGTTACTAAGTCTTTTCTAAACAAAGCCATAGCGTTACAAAACAAGCCACGTAGTATGTTTTTAAGAATCGATCACTCGAGCACAAGGATGTCGATTTAAAATACAATTAAAAAAGACAAATCATCTCAGGTTCTAGATAAACTCCCGGAGACAAACTTTCTTAAAAGATATGTAGATTGATTACAATTTGCTAAAAAAAAAAAGAGAACAACAACTTAAGCTTATCGTTGATCTTTTGAGTCACTGACAAAACATATTCTAATATTTCTTGTACTTGTGTTAGACGACTAAGATAATAAATTGGATAAAATATATTTAAGAAAATTAATCACACTGGTACACAGATGCCAATAATTAAAACCCGATGAATCATCGCATGTTGTGGATCAACACCCAGAGACAAATTTCAGGCATAATACTTACATTACATTGAATTTATTTAAATATTAAGTTATATAAATTAGTAAAGATGTCGTTGGATAAGATGCAAGACCCGCTGTGCATATTTATTGACCCTTGTTATACAAAAGCGCCAACGGCTAAAGAAAAGCTGGATGTCTGATGCTTTATATAGTGCTCTATGGAAACTGAACTGGTAGAAAGAGTCTGAAAATGATCTAAGCTATAACTTTGGAGGCATTGTGATAGTGAGGATTTATTATTATTTATTTTTTTTTTTTTTTTCTTCTATTTTCCTTTTTTTATTTTGTCGGGGTGGGGATATAAAGTATAGTATAATAAGTTGTTTTAAACCTGTTAATTCAGCCTTGGTGCTTTTGGTTGACCTACTGGCAGCGATGTCAAACGAAATAAGAAACGCTTGTACAACCATAACAAAATGCCGGGGCATGCTCTGTTAAAAAAATTATCCTGCATTGCTAAGAAAACTAGTATGAATACTATGCCTTATCCCGAGCGCCATTTCGACACTTAGTCTTTTGGCTGTTTTAAAGTAGTTGGTCACAATGTAAACTAAGCTCATTAGAAGGCACATGATAGTTCAATATTTGTGTTTAATATTTCAATCAGTGTCCATCCAGAGTTCATGTGTCGATGTGCATGACCCGGATTTAAACTGGGGTGTATTCCAAGGCGCTGTCCTTTGAACAATGAAGTATCTGCCTGGTCATCGACTTGAAGTCACTGGTGGCCGGCCGGAAATCACTGTCTCAGCACGATGAGCAGTGTTGTCTCGGGACCAAGCCTGTTTAGAGTATGTGACTGGGAGACTGTGACATTGTCTTCGTGTGAATTGAGTTCGGGAAGTGTCATTCAAGGGTGCAAACTCCGGTCACATGACCATCGGGAACCGGGTGCATGCTGTTCATTCACGCGCCACGTATGGACAAACTTTGCGGTTGTAGACTTAGAGTATGCTCAACCCTGAAGGTCTATAGGCCTCATCGGATTGCAGTTTGTTCCAGCTTTGCCTTTCGCGAACTGGCCAATATTGACAGGCCATTTATGGTTACATAACGTCAGTGGACGCTCGCGCCACCTGTCCTATTTGGTTCTTGAACAGGTACTGGCTCAAGACACACGGACAGAAAGGTCTTCTAAAGAGTTCACATGAAAGAGTACAGTGACGAGCAAATTGTAGTTTATCTTTAAGAAATAAATCGTTTTGGACCTTATTATAATGGGGCACCTATTCAAACCCGTCTCGCTCCAAGTCTCCCGCATAATCGACTCAACTGATTTAGACCCAATATTTATTGAAGTGTACAAATCCCAAGTGTTGTTGTGAAGTCGACAGAGAAAAGTCGTGAACAATCTCTCTATTATAGAGGGGATTAATCATTCACTTTTCGGCCTATTTATTTACGCCGTTTATTCGAATCGTAGTGTCACAACCGTCTCGATACAGAGTATAATAAATAAAGAAGTTGTCTACACTGTTGACACTAATTAGTCTAATACGTTCAATTTTATTTTGAAAATAAGGCTTTATACACGCTTGATTCTCTGAGATCCATGCAATTTTAACTAGATTTGATAGCCTAGACAAATCGCTACGTAACTTTTTCTAGACGACAAAAAGGTGTGGCATATGCCCAATAAACTTCACTTGTTGTTAAAAGGTACAATGCCTAATAATAACCGCAATACAGTTAGCTCTATCGAAGGTAAACCGAAGCGCCAGTATCAGAAAAAATACGCATCCATCTGTATGTATTCCATCTCATCTTAGCTTATCAATTTTTGTCTCTGCTCAAATTTAATCAATTATTTCTTTGTCTACAGGCCTCCCTGATGGACCAAGACTTGTCGCTGATGAAACAGCTTCTGACCTTGAACGAGTCTATCGAGGACTTAAAATGGCGACGAAGATACGCGACAACAAACGTCGGGGGTTCGTTTCCGCTCAGTTCCTTGTCCGACATGGACGAATACTCCGATACTGATATGTTCGACTCTATCACGGATGTAAAGGTTTCTGGTATATCAAATCTGTCTCTTTACAACACATTAGATCGACGATCTGTGGCGGCCTCTGATTTCTTCAACGGTAATGTCAACATTCAATCGGAGCCCACAACGTCTACAATGAAAAGATCGGGCAATGCTAATTCACACTCCAAAGATCTTCTCAGTGCAAAATGGCGGGCAGAAGACGAGCATATTCAATTAACAAGGGACTTAGCCAATTCCCCGCTGACCACATCAAAAGAGAGGCTTCAAATGTACCCCACCGACCAGAGTTCGTTTGACTCCGGTATCCACTCGGATGAAGAGCGATTGGTAGTGTTAGTTTGATAGTAACAATCCAGCTCGCTGGCTCACAAACTCTAGAGCTGACAACCACTCCGATCAATGCAACTAACTATACCTATGATGTTAAAATGAACGCAGTAGACTTGTTTTTACAATTTGAGATAAAACTATTCAATTTGTAGCCTGTATTTTTATGAGAATAATGTTATTCTGTTGTTGAAGGACAGTTTAGGATTTGGCATGAGAACTACAAATGTATTTTCGGTTCTTGAGTGTATTTGAATGATGAAACCGAGTTTAAAGTTTACCCAATAAGTGCATTAACAGACTTACGGGGTTGGCAAAAGAAATGCCTTTGAAAATTATGTGAAGCAGATGAAAGTGAATGCGGTAGAGTAAAGAGGGGTTCTAAATCCCTTCTTAATTGCCAAATATTCGGTGTGACAGACACGCATGCGCAGACGGCAGAACAGTTCCTGGTGAAAAGACATTTCTACCGCGTGACCTGTGTCGGACATTTCCACCTGGCGCAGCGACACTCAGCCCGAATCTCTTTATGCACCGACGCACTCACAAACTTTTCACCTTTGCCTCTGAGATTTCGAATATGAAATATTTAGAGAATTATTGCATTTATCTAAATATTAACAGGCTTCTTAGTTTGTGTGATCAGTGCCTCTGAAGTTGACAGTGACCGCGATGACATAGCCATGGGGTTAGAATATGAAAGCAAACTTCAACATCTGCTTTCGAGGAATATATTGTAAGAGATGAGCAGAACTTGGGGTTAGCTCAAGCCGATTGTGAACTGTCCTTGTCTATATTACCCTCATTCTCCACGTATTTGTGCCGCTCAAATGTTGACAAACTGTAAATATGTAAATATATAAATTTAGATATTTGTAAGATCATTTTAGAATACTGGAGATATTTGTTATATTTATTTAATATGATATATTAAAATAATTGTTGGTAAAGAAACAAAGATTATAGTCGGGAATTTCCCTATACATGTAGACAGCCCATTCAAATTTCAGGTTTAAATTAATTCTCCTTTTATATCTTAAACCTTGCATGTGATTGTTATTGTTAAAATAATAACGGACATTTGCTGCAAGCTACTATATAATGTTTTTCTGACAACCAAATTTTTCCTTCCTAAAACTGAGCTTCATATGAAATAGTATGGAATCCCATTACTTGTCTCCTAGTGAAAGTTTCATTAATGTATTTTTTACCAAATAAAATAAACTGAAATCAAAGTTTGATTTTTTTGTTTGTCATTGTATTATTGCTAATAAGGTAATATATAAAGATTATACAGGGGTAGCGTATTTAGCCGCACTTACATCGCAATGTCTAACTGTCTAGCAGTTAATGTATTACTATTAAGCTATTAAACTGATTGCTTTCAGAAATACACGTCTCGTTTCATCGTTGATATTGATATTTAGCTATATATTCAAGGGATTTCAAGCTCGAAATGTATCTGTACCCCATCTGAGAATAATATTTTTTTGAAAGTACTTCATAGTACGGTGCTATCATTTGGTAAGGATGTATTATTATATCCATCGCATTCTTAATCCAATGTATGACAAAATAGGAACGAATCTTCTTTAAATTTCGAAATTCTTACTCTGCCACAGTTGAAACTGAATGAAAGCTTATTATGGAAGTATCGAATATTCTGGCTTTCTTGGTACGTTATAGTACTTGTCAATGTCAAGGTCATATAAACCATCCCTTCTGTAGTTATACCTCTACTCACTAAGGGAATCAAATGCTGACGTAGAGAATCCTACAGAACAGGTATTTGTTATTAAAGTTAGTTGACGAATGCGGTTAATTAATATACAAATTGAAAAAGATGTTTACAATTATTACTGTTCTAAATGACAAAGGTCCTGGAATGTTATGACACACTTATTAAATAAAATGTTTTTCTGACGTCATCAAAATGTATCTGCATAGTATACAAGGTATTTCGCATAAGTATAAACTGGTCGTGAGAAGTTTGTTTACAATCCCGTTCTTTGACACATTCCATTGCAAATTAGAGCCACAACAATAACACATTAGCAAATATATAATTCTTTAAAGAATGACAATATTTTATTTCGGAAAATCTCAGCTTCCGTGTAACTTAAAATGGGCACACCTGTAGCGTATACAAAAGCCTCTTCATAGACATAGATAAATACGATTTAAATATAATATAAAGTACAAGCTCTTCGTTACTCTACCAAACCAATACATTCGTAAGGTATGGTATTTGCGTATGGGGATTTATCGATGTTTGAACTGTTTGTAGCTCTACAGATCGAAAATAAATGTGTTGTATAACATTTCCTAATCATATTCTGAAAAAAAGGAAACTAAAAATGTACTGAATTGATTTATAATGCTAACATCAATAAGCGGCTTTTAACCCCGGGAATAACATGTTTGCCGCTTTTTTTTTCCTTTTTTTTAACTGTACCTTTTTTTTAAAATCCCGGTTCCGTTGCTTAAAAAGATATTACGTCCCATCCCAGCATATTGTTATTAAAACGCGACAAATAAAAATGAATCCAACTAACGTGGAAAGTTGATAGTCTGTAAACCACACGCTACACATTATACTGTCGTGCAACACGCAGATTTTAGGATGAGGAAAAAAAGATACATATAATTAAAAAATATATATAACATACATGCATACATACACTGTATGACGTCTTAGATTGTTTGATTTGAGTTTAACGCTGTACTTAAGGATATTCCATTCACAAGTCGGCGTACATTGTACCTACCCAATGGGTGCAGGAAACCGCCCTAGACGCAACTAGCAACAAACAAACACAAGACCGGACAACCACAGGACGTAATATAAAGAATTTACAAACAGATCGGCTCCATGCCGCTTCTTAGCTGATAGTACCAGGGCAACAGGAGCTACCTCACAACAATCCGCCATGTGCAGGTTACTGATGCTATGCCGTACTGTGCGTACACCAAAACACTTAGACTAAAGCAAGGTCTTGTTTTATTTTGTTAGTTAAAAGCAAGACTTAGACAAACTTTTAATGTGCGCGGATGGGGCAGGGAGTAAGGGTAGCTTTGTGTATTCATATCGATTGATTAATAAATCAATTGATCGATTGATTGATTGATTGATTGATTTACTCGCACTGGACACCGTACAAGGGATTATTCATTTGCAGAGCAGTGATACAAGAAAAATCCCTACTCATACAACCATATATTGTGAAATGCTTTGCTTTGATGGAAAAATAATGTTCCTCGAGTGCTAAGTAGATATGGTGGCGCTCAAATTATACTTCTCCTTAGTCAGAGGATACTGCGTAGGACTCGATTATTTCCGATTGGCAACCACTAAACCAGAGCTTTTATATGTTCTTAAATATCGTGGTTTGCTATGTTGCTCCTTGAGTACGACGTTAAACCCCAATCAAACAAACAAACAAAAGCTATGTTGCTCAACTTGAACCAAAACCGTCCAGCTTTTAATTCAAAACATTTGGACAGATTTCATGGGTTAACTACATTAACGATGCTTTGTTAACAGGGCCTTGTGGGACACTGAACAGGCAACCCTGTATAAATATGGTTTAATAAATAAATAAATTGTTAATGAAGATATTCGCGAAATTCCTCTAGGCTAATGCTTACAATATATCTTTCCGTGTCGCTTTGATAGGTATGATCGGCTTGGTTCTTGTCTACTTGCCAGATTTTTTTTAAAACGCCACCTGTCGACTTTGAGAGCTTACACGGCAACTGGATTAGATAATTCGCCCACTGTTTGACCCCAATAATCCGGTGGGACAGCTATTTGGATACATGGATCGACCCTCGCGCAATGAGACTCAGTCATCAGACGTGGTATGGAGCGGAATACCAAGCCGCAAAAAAACATATCTCTCAATAAATATCCCAACCTGAATTTGTTGGCCCAAATAACACACCCATATATAATATTTCACATTTTAATCAAACTGTATAGCACATTTACAGTTATTCAGTTCTTACTTACTATAAAGCGCATGCTCCTCGAATGCATGTTATAGATACTTAAATATGCAATATTTCATTCCGAAGCAACTCGGAGATGTGTATGGCGATACAACAATATCTGATGATCTGTTGTATGGTTTATGAGAAGAGAGAAAAATGCTTAATCCAATCTCCGATACATGTAAACACCAGCATGTACCCCCCAGGCACGTGGCAATAAACATATTCAGTCACATCTTGTCATCGAGTAAACAGATCAGTATAATATGCTTAGTAGATGATATACTGTGGATTAGAAGATGAAACAAAAACTAAGACACGAAACGGTCATGCATAAATAACCACTTGTCGGTCGCTATAGTGTGCCCAGTCATTAGTCTATATACGCTCGAGGTGAATTTTGAGCACAGATATGTGATTCATTCTCAACTCTTTAGTATACGATTCTTACAAAATAATTAGCATTCCGCCGACATTCTTGACTATTTGTGAACGACTTTTGTTAAAAATATAACAAATTATGACAAAAATTCAGACAATACCCATGTTTGTCTTAGGCTGTTTTATTTTTTGGGATATTAATAATCCTTAAAGTGCATAGAGAGGTGATCGTACTACATCTTGTTTGAGGTGTCCAATAGCGGGATTAATCTGTGTCCATCTAACGCTGAACGCGAGTGATTTTCACAGGTTCCACGGTGTACTCTGTGTCAGTCTGTGGTAACGATTGTCTAAAACGAAGTAAAACTTCTCTGATTTGTCTCAAACGACGAAGAACAACTTTTGTTGAAAACTGCGGTATCCTTTAACGTGGGGAAATGATCATTAATCGCCCTGTGTATCTATAATATATCTATTATTGCCGCCTGATGTGTTTTGCTGATCACATTGATGATTTGACATTTTTGGTTTTCCGTTTGACTATTCGTATTTTTATGCGTTTTGTTGATCATTTGTCAATTTTTGGTGTTCTCGTTAATGGTTTGTCATTTTTGTTGTTCTTATTGATGATTTGTCATTTTTGTTGTTTTCCCTAGTGATTTGTCATTTATGTAGTTCTCGATGATCATTTGTTATTCCTGTTGTCCCCTCTGACTATTTGCAATTTGTGGTGTTTCGCTGATTATTTGTCATTTTTGCTGTTCTTATTGATGATTTTGTCATTTTTGTTGTTTCCCTGATGATTTGTCATTTATGTTGTTCTTATTGATAATTTGTTATTCTTGTTGTCACCTTTGGCTAGTAGTAATTTTGGGTTTTCTCGTTGATGATTTGTCATTTTTGCTGTTCTTATTGATGATTTGTCCATTTTTGGTGTTTTCGTTCATGATTAGTCATTTCCGCTGTTCTCATTGATGCAAAGTAACTTTCGTTTTCTTTTCTTTGTGATCATTTATCATTTCTCCGTCCTATTTGCTGGTCACCCTTAATGACTCGTCCTCATTTATTACTGATTGCTAGCTGGTTAACTGTTAGAATTGAATATTATCGACGTCTCTGATCTACCTGATAATTGGTTTGGTGATATGTCCGCTTTTCTGCTATTTTAATAAACGACCATTATTTGTGATCTGGTCTCTTATTCTCACTGATAATTGGGACATTTTAGTGCTTTTACTGTTGGGATTGATCCTTAAAGTATTTTTTGGTGTCACTTATAATGCTTCAAGTTGTTTTGTTCCCTGTTCTGTTCACACTGATGATTGGTCGTTATTCTGTCCCTTTGTCTGTTCTCCCTTGTGATTGGTCGTTGTTTTGTTCCCTTTTCTGTTCACACTGATGATTGGTCAAGTTTTTTTTTCCCTTTTCGATTTTCACTGATGATCGGTCATTGTTCTGTAATGTTTGCTGTTCTGAATGATGATTGGTCTCCGTTACTGGTCTCATTCATGATTGGTAGTTCTTTCTGTCCATTATTCCTGTTCACGTTTATGATTAGTTCCGTTTCAATTTTGTTCATAATTGGTCCTTTTCTCTCTCCCATTTTCTTTTCTGTTCTGAGTGAATATTGATTCTTGTTTCTGGGCTCAGTATCAACTGATACTTGGTCCCTTTTTATATTCTCTTCTTGATTTGTACACTTTTCTAATTTCATTCACAACAGATTTATTATTGAGATGTCATTGATAGTGTCCCCTCTTTCTGTTTGGTGCTTTGTCTCTTATTGTCTCTCAATCCGTTTTCTGTTGATGGATGGTCATTTTTACATTAATTGAGCTCATGATTTTTTTTACAAACTTCTTTTATAATTGAGACACAGATCAGTGGTTAACAGACGAATGCTAGAACCAATACTTTATTCTCATGAGCCTTAACGACTAATCCGCTATCGTACACAATAAGAAGCATTGCTCATGACAGATATACACACTAAAGGGCACAGAAAATATTTGTTCTCATACCATTTCGCCTTGTCGTTCGATTGTTGTTTTTGTGTGTGTGTGCAAGGGGGGGGGGGGGTATGCGGGTGTGTAGGGAGGGGAGGGGGTCAGGTATAGAAAAATGGGATCACTTAGTACAAATAAGCGAAAATGTCTGACAATTAAATCAAGATCAGTACGTGGACAACCTTATTTGTTGGGGGGTATTTTTTTGGTGTGGGAAAGTTCAGTGAAATTGTCAAAACTTATCAGTATCTGATCAACTATGACAATACTAGTTAACACAGATCGGTGCCCTCAGCAATTTGCATTATTTAATCTCAGACAGTGGTCAACAATCTGTCTATACCGATAGAACTTTTGTTGTGGCACGAGTATTGAACTGTCGCGAACAGTTGATAACTGTAAATACCTGATACCGACGATAGTCATAAATCATTTCCAAGACAGATACTTGAAAATACGGATTGTGTTTGAGAATCAATATCATTGTTGATATGGTCTGCTGAAAAATACTCATTGTGTGTGAAAAACGATAGGGGCTTGGACTAAATGTTAAATTAAGTGCCTCGATGATTCCATTCTTTGAAACCTAATCGAGAATATATTGATACGTTTTCAATATACATGCCGGTTGGGTCTTATAACTGTATAATTGAGCTACAACGGTCAAGTGGTCATTTACACTCAATCTAGTTTGAAGCTAATAGGGGTAAGTCCAATGAAGTACGGGGCAGAGCTGTCTACCGTATAAGTGTTTATGTTCTGCATGATAAAACAACCCCTGGTGATATCGGTCCGTACACAAAAACAACTATATCAATATTACTGATTTTAAAAATAATGACAGAATCATGGGAAAATGTTTGATAAGTTTGTTGATGTAAAAATAAAAAATAGGAAAACAGAATGTGTGATTTTGGCGAATTGAAATTAAATCTAACATGCCCAGCATCTGACAAATTTTCGGCTGATAATGACTATCGCAAACAGTAAATACCATTAACCATGGAGTAAAAAAAAATAATCAATACATCTATCAATCAATCAATAAACCGAGCACTCAAGTAATCAATCAAACACCGCAATTGTGACATTGAGCCTGCATGATACCGTTGTCGTTTGGACACAAATCTATTCAACAGAAAAAAGCGATGTTAGAAACCGACCACCATAATTAACAGCTGTTCAATATGTACTATAAATCTAATTCGTATATGACTACAGTTATTAACTTCTATCAAGTTAACTGTAAGTTATCCTTTAAAACCTCCAGATCCCAGGACGCATTTAAAGCCAAGATGTTTCCGTTAATTGATTTGAATTGCCGTGAGTTTTTAGTTAATCAACAGCCAAGCGTCACTGTCGTTCATATGTGGTCTAAAATAGCCAGCAAAGTGTTGAAGTTATTTTTTTTTTTTGACAATAGTTTAATATAAGCTGGAGATCTGCGTGCAATTTAGCTGTTCTTCCCAGCTATCATTTACAATTATAGTAAGATAATTAAACCAGCTTCAATTTATTAATAATAACTGGAAGAGAATAACTTCATTTATACAATGTATACATATTTAGCATATTCTATATTCTACCATATGGCCTGGATATAGGTTGTACAATTATTAGTAATTCTATATACATAAATATACATATTGAATAATAACTGTACAACAAAAGCATGGTTGAAAAACTATTTAATAAATTATTTAAAGAAATCAATATATGTTTTAAATAGTAGTACTAATATACTCATGCAAGTATACACTAAGATTTAACTAGTCCTAGCTCCATAATTTAAAGAATACACAAATGTTGCCAGGGTCTATTATAAGAGAGTATGCTCAATGTAGATTTTAAATATATTGTTCACCACAAAGAATCTTAAATATGTCTTTTATAGCTATAGCTATTGTTGAAAAGTATTGAAACAAATAAATTCTGCATAAATTAAACACACAACTCGCTTTATATTAAATAAGGGCCTACAAAAAACCAGTTATTCAACAATTAAAGACTTGTGACTTGTGTTAAATCTCATTCCGGTGTCATGCGTTTTTTGTTGTTTTTTTTTTTTGTTTTTTTGTTTTTCTATTGTTTAAGACTTTCCATTAAACTCAGTTTTACTGGGTTTCTACTTTCTAGTGTCATTCAAATTCTGAAACGATAAAAACTTAACTTTATTCTTTCGCGGCTTTTGTGATAATTAAACAGATTCATTTTTATAAACATCCCTCGGCTGAACAACCTAGTTCAACAATTGGTTACTTTCATTTACTGTTTCACCCCAAACAACTTTGCTATAGGAGATGATTAAACCTGTAAGTAGTCAGAATGAGGTATCAGAAGAACGCTTTTAATGAGATTTTAAATACAAACAAAACACAGCAACGTCAAGTTTTAATTAGAAGAAGGAAAACAAATAATAATAGTGTTTTACATAGCGAATAATACATCATATTAGGTTGCTCACAACCTACTGTTGCAGCTTTTGTACTTTTCCCACTGTCAACCACTTTAATGAAGCTGGTGTTAGTAAAATGCATGTTGAACTGATGCCACATTTGCTAAAGTGATATCATTTGAGTACAGCTAGATAAAACTGTTGTGCATAAGTTGGATATGTATATTAAAAAAATACAAAAGCTGTACATTTGTTAATATAGTTTCTGTGTTTACTCATTTTTCTCACCTAGAAATATATAAATGAATCAAAGCCTAAAAAGTTATCCGTATATTTGAATTACCTTATTGTACCAGCAATTAAGTGGCTTCCCGTGAAAACAAAATAATAATAGCAGTTTCGTTAATAATTTTATAGTGAAATTGACAATGACTTGTTTGTCTGTTGTTATTGGTTAAGACCATTTTTTATCCACTATTTAGCGCACACCACACTAACCTTAATGTTTGCTCTCTGGAAGGATGTGTAGCATTCGAGGATTTAAAGTGGTCATTCAATTGATTTCGTGTACCATTACCCCAACTTTGATGATACGATGTCGGTAACTTTGACTAGGCCTATATGACATTGTCGTTTAATATCTTTGATATCCGTTACGTGTTACATGTGACACCTTTGTTACGCTACAGCTGTCAAAATAAAAATGTTTCACTAT
Organism: Mopalia muscosa; assembly: GCA_031763545.1. Taxonomy (NCBI): domain Eukaryota; kingdom Metazoa; phylum Mollusca; class Polyplacophora; order Chitonida; family Mopaliidae; genus Mopalia; species Mopalia muscosa. The sequence goes on from JARFOD010114430.1 coordinate 14,366, forward strand.
GTCAAATAGACACACAAGTTATCAAATGTTTAACAGGAATACAGTTATCAATTGTTTCCACCTGGATTGTCATTTTCGGTTGAAAGTTTTAAGTAAATAGTTATAAATTTTAGATAAACCACCACAGCGAAACAGCAATACGTTTTCATTTATAATACATATATAGAACACAATTTAAATATCAAGGTGGTATAAGCTATGTACCAACAATTGAAATGTTTTAACCAAGGCTGCATTAAACCCAGGCTAATCAAAAAGACTTCATCTCATTGTTTTCTTTTGTGTGCCTTAAGATCAGAGACAAGGAGACTTCCCTTCAAAATGTCTCACAATTTTAGATAAAGACATGTGTTGCTATCAAGACAAAGACACGGCAAATGACCCGGATGAGCTGAGAGTACAACACCAACATGCAAAATTCGGAACAGAACAAAATGCGGCGGAGATCGGCCTGTAATAACTACGCCCTTTTTCGTGATCTACTTTGATCAAATCCTTCTATGGCCTTACAGGAATCTAAAGCGCTCAGCAATGTTGACAGTCTCAATTACATGTAAAAAGATACTTGAAGCGAATTCCGAAGACAAAAATCTTAAACGGAACCAACATACACCCTTGTCTTAACATCATTGCAATCAACTTGAACATTCAGCAATAGGGGTTGAAGTTTTGAATATGTCTTTTTTTCTTTTCATTGATGATATTTAGACTATTTTTTTTTTTTTGTTTCTTTAAATTTGTCAGAAACCTTAAGCCC
>JARFOD010114441.1:0-15121 GCA_031763545.1 Mopalia muscosa
GATACTCATACTTAAAAACGATCTCTGGAATGAGATAGAATCGTTGTGTGAAAAAAATCAAGAAGTTTTTATCAATACTTTAGTTGTTCCTGCGGGTGGCTGGAGGGAGCTTCATGTTGCCCTGGTGCTCTCAGAGCTAAAGGGAAACAGGAAGTTGATCTGTTTGTGATGTCCCATCCCGTCATGTCTTTGTTTGTTGCCAGGGGGGTCTAGGGTGGTTTTCTTCATCCATTGACATTTCACGTTGTCGTATAAGTGAAATACCCTGGAGTACAAAACCCTAATCAAACAATTTAGTTACTCCTTACCTTATGATACCTCCAACTTCTAAATGCCAATTAAAGAAGCTAATAAGGACCTGCATTGTCATTACACTTTTATCAATGCAACTTTATTGAAGCTAACTGCTAAATAAGCCAGGGTGTAGAGAGTAAAATTTGGAAAGGCATTCCTTGTGGCGATATTCGACATGGTCCTGGAGATGCAATCACAATCTTCAAACATGTTTTATTCAAGACAACGATTTGGCTCGGGCAATCACCGGTGGTTTTAACAAGGTTATTTTCAACCATATTTGAGCAAACAACAGTGAAATGGACAATCCATCATCATGTAAGTAAAATATCCTTAAACCCTGATGAAACGAAACAAAAAAATTCTGTTTTGGAAGGTTCAACTTGAACAGACTTCTTCCAGCCAGATACCAGTGTTGGCTGGTCATTGTCAGTGAAGTCCGTGACAATAGATTATCGTGATTTCACTGTAAATGGCCCGGGCTCGGATAGTATGTTCTTAAAATACCTACAAGGCGAGAAAAGAGGTTGCTTTCTGTTGCCCGGGTGTTCGCAGAGCTAAAGGGTAATGGTAAGCAGATTTGTTTGTGATGTTCTGTATTTTTGTCCGTGGTCATATAAGTGAAATACCCTTCAGTACAACGTTAAACACCAATCAAACAAACAATAAAATACCTACATGTTATTGTTACAAAGCATATGAGGATTGCTAGGGGTATCATTTGTTAACATGTACTTCTAATGTTGGGAGTTGTAATGCATATTTGTTTCCAGCTGCTCTGTAAGCTAATGAAGTTGATCTTCGTATTTCCTATGTAAGTGGCGTACAGGGTTAATGCCTTTATTCAAGCTCATACCCCAATAAAGCCCAAACAAATACACGCCAATTTCCTGCATATGTAATGTTTAATATGTTTATCTTGTAAATACAAGTTTTTTTTATAGCCAACTAATGAGTTTCATTTCAATTGTTCAAAAGAATCCATATTTTCATCAATAAATTTTTATGCTTTGAAAGAGCAAGACAGTTTAGCTGTTTCTTTCCCTGTTCATCATGGCATGAATTAGCCTCAATGAGCGTACCAGAATAAGTTTCTACAACGATTAAATAGGGGAACTTAAGAAGTAGGATGGTGAAATATCATTGAGTAAGACAACAACAAAAAACCCTTATAAATCTGAATGCAGCAAAGAACGGCTTTATTTTAAAATAAAGTAAAATACACACAATTTCAACAAAATTGTTTACAATTTGGAGATTCATTTTTATACATGATTGCCAATTTTAATTTACCACTAAGTAACATTTTCTGGTCTACAAGAAAGAACATTAAATGGAAAGATCATATTTTCTACAATTTAACATGGATTGCTAATACCCCTTTTTTCTGGTTATTGGACATTCCCATGTACTTCAGAGAAGTAATTTGTTATTGAGGAAATTATGTCTCTCTTTTTGTCATGGTTCTTCTTCTCCTTCGCACTTTTTGTCTCCAAGACTATTTGTCCGATTTCATTCAAATTATAACCATAGTTGTATCTTATGATGCTGATGTGCATGCTTCAAAAAATTTTGTGTGTGTTTTGGGCAAAAAATGAAAAAAAAAGTTGTCCAGAGCCTATCTCTTATACATTTTGTCCAATTTCTTTCAAATTTGGTTAATAGATGCATTTCATCATTGAAATGTGTATGCTTCATAAATAATTTTCGAAAAATATTTATTTTTGTGTTTTTTGGGCAAAAAGTCTTGTCCGGACCATATCTCTCTTACACTATTGGTCAGATTTTTGTCAAATTTGGTTAATAGATGCATTGTATCATGTAGATGTGCATGCTCCAAAAATAATTTTCAAAAAATATCTATTTTTGGGTGAAAAAATGGTAAAAAAATGAAAACATCTTGTCTGGACCATATCTCTTATACTTTTGGTCCGATTTTTTTTTCTCAAATTTGGTTAATAGATGCATTTCATCATGTAGATGTGCAAGCTCCAAAAATAGTATGGATAGTAGAAGGCACGCAGTTTTATAGTCAGTTCTGGTTGTTTTTTAATACTATTTTAGTAAACTTGTTCATGGTGCAAGTGCTCCACAACAACATTCCATGATATACTATAGCTATCATATATGAGTTATTTTCTTCTATCAGGAAGAATTATTACTGTACAGGTTTGTTCCAAGGGAGAACTAGATTGTTTGTTTGCTTGATTGGTGTTTAACGTCATACTCAAGGGTATTTCTCTTATATGGTGACGGACACAAAAACAGGACATCACAAACAAATCTGCTTTCCGTTACCCTTTAGCTTCGTGAACACCAGGGCAACAGAAAGCAACCCCTTTTCTTGCCTCTTACGATCGACTGAGAAAGCTGAGGGAGTATTCTGCAGGGCCATGGCCCACCCGCTCCCTCATGGGGAGGGAGAAAAACGGTAAATACAGCAGTGTGTAGGCTTAGATGCAAATATATGTCCTCAAAGATTTGTATTGTACGATCAATATGTAGGCCTAGTCGTAAATCTTGGTATGGTGTAATGACCTAGAAACATAAAAATCAATACAAAATGGAAAGGATAGCTTAATTTGACAGGTTTTAGCTTGGATGGAAAGTTTTAATTTCCCATATCAGACAGAAACAGAACTCCTAGTCCTTTTTCAATAACCATTTCATAATTTTCGCATCCATGTACTACACAATCCGGCGTATTTAATGTCAGAAATGTGATATTCATACATTTATCACTGCAATAGCAAAGGATATGTTGTGGGTCACTTCTGCTTTTTAATTATTTCCTTCATCTGACAGCTGTTAGGTTACTTAAATGGGATCAGAAAATGGCAAAACCCACCATAAAACTGTGTGTCTTCTCCTTTAATGTACAGACTGGATTTGGAATGTGCTTGATCATTAACAGCTACAAAATATGATTGGATCTACATAAAGCATCATAGTTTTAATAAGTTGATTTAATACAAATACTTGAGCATGAGATTTAACAAAATAACTGGAATTGATCTGGACATCCTTAACCATTCTTAAAGTTTCCATCCACTAACCGACTTCTATCTCAATCAAATTCTTTTAGAGGGCTTCTGTGAGACTAAATGTACATTTGATAAAGTATAGTAATCCTCTAAAACTAAGTTTTTGAAATCGTAACCGCAATTCAGTAGACTATGACCATCTTGTAATGATTGAACAACATTAATAAAGGTTTGTTTTGTTTGTTTGATTGGTGTTTAACGTCGTACTCAAGGATATTTCACTTATATGACAACGGATTGTCCACTTCACACTGTACAGCCTTGTTACGGTGGAAAACCGAGAGGAAACCTTGTAAAAACCACCCTGGCGATTAGGGTATTTCACTTTTATGGTGGAATTGCATGCCAGCCTAATTCCTGGAAGAAACCAAAACTGGCAGTTCTGTCACAAAGTTTACAACAGAACAGCCTCTTGTTGATCCAGGTCTCCATGGAAACTAGGACAACATGAAGCTCCCTTCCAAACGCTGTCTTCAAAATTCTGAAAGTACAACTATATCTTGGATTGAACAATAAAATACTTACAGGGTATCTAATGACTGTTCAGTATGTTATTCTTTGGTAAACCATTCATCTTGTATTGACAGTGATCCCACCAAGTGGGAGGTCATCCAGGCATGTTTCAGCAAAACCACTGATTATTTACAATGGGCCTGTATTCATAAACTACTTCAGCTTTTCCATTTAGACAAATTTCTTCCTTTCAGCTTTCAGATAATTGTGAAATAGTAAGTTTCATTTTGATTGATTGGTGTTTTACACCCTGCTAAAGGGTATTTTAGTTACATGACCAGACTGTATTCCAACAATAACTGACACTAGCACAACCAAGATGTGAAGCTTTTCCATAATGTTGGAAAGTTCATTTTCCTCCAGTGCTTTAATAGTGAAGACAACATTGTTACTCTTCAAACAAACTACCTTTAGTCAAGAGGGCAGTTTCCATTTGAAAAATCTTGCAAACTTTCTGCATTCAGGATCTCAAAAAGTTCAGAAAAATTAAAAGTGAAGTTTGAAAAGTTTTTCTCAACTTTAAAAAAATACTTAAATAGCTTTATGAATACAGACCTTTGACATTCACAAAAATGTAATTTAAATTTCTAAAAAATCTAATATCAATGCACCATGTTTTTAAAACAATTTTCAAAATCGATTTAACAGCTTGAATTTCTGCATGAATTCATCTCTCACATGTATGAAAAAAAAAAAATTTACTGATTAATAATAACGGCTTTACATTTTCTGGGCATAACACAGAATTGTTCTTTGGTTATTATAGTATACCAATAAAAAAACATAAATTACATAAAAATAAATTAGATAGGAAACAATGGAAATCAACACATCTAATTATTAAAATAAAGCTATGCACTGTACAGGTATATACATGTGATTGGTAAATAAAGGTGACAGGTAAATACAGGTGTTCAGTAAATGGTGTCAAACCAATAAGGGTATATCAATATAAATCTACCAGACACTGGTTACAATTATTAGAAGCTGAGTAAAGTTCTAATAGTTTATTAACCTTAATGTCATTTTAACTCAGGGTATTTCACTTATATGACGATGGGGTATTCTAATAGTAATTGACTAATGTCATTTTAACTCGGGTATTTCACTTATATGACAGTGGGGTATTCTAATAGTAATTGACCTTAATGTCATTTTAACTCTGGTATTTCACTTATATGATGGTGGGGTGTTCTAATAGTAATTGACCGTAATGTCATTTTAACTCTCGTATTTCACTTATATGACGGTGGGGTATTCTAATAGTAATTGAATGTATTGTCATTTTTAACTCTGGTATTTCACTTATATGACGGTGGGGTATTCTAATAGTAACACAAGGAGACTTGCTCAAATACCCATAAAGTGTGAAGTGATTGCATACAGTTGGAAGGTTTATCTTCATTTAGCTAAGCATGTTACATAATTAACACTGTTTTACATATAAAGTTATCACACAAATATATATCTATAAAACAAATTAAAAATTTTTCTATCACTGTTTTTTGATTTAATGTCAGCATAATCTAAATTTTTACCATAAATATCTCTATTTTTGCGTTTACGATGTAACACTTAAAATATATGCAAATTACCTTATTTATACAAGTTGCATTATGAAGAATCACCATCTGCATTAAAATGGAATTATTTGTATAACATTCATTTCATAATAAAGCCTTTCTGTGACAGATTTGACAGAAAAATGTTGTACAGATCACAATTAAAATTCAATAAAGTTTCAATGAAAGACTTAATAAAGCTGGCAAATACTATATACACATATCATGGAATGCTCAGAAAAAAGGGAAATAAAAAGTACAAAATAAAAAGATACACAAATGAAAGTTACTCATGACGTGGGTTGATAAAGTTAAAATCAATCGACAAGTTTTGTGTGACAGGGTTGCATCAAGTGAAGGTTATTTTCGTTAAATGGGTGGAGTAAACCATCCCACCAAAGTCACTATTTAAAAACAAAACTGCCACAACAAATTGGCTTTGTGTTGCTCCGTAGGTCGTAGAACACCAGGGGCTGGTTGCCTGAAGCACTATTAAATTTAAACCCCTATTAGATGACTTCACACCATGTTGTAACTTGTAGGTCTATTTCTAAGCTGGCATTAAAGATTTAATCTGGTGTTAGCGACTAATCGTCTTTCGAGCAACTGGCCCCAGGACAACACGAAGCTTCCTCCCAACCACCTGCTTAACAAGCAAGTTAACTGACTTATGTCAAATGTCAGTACAGGATTAGCCAGGGGAAAATATTGAATCCGGTCTAGGAAAGCCAAACTGTCTTTCTAGATAATAATTAAAATATATACAGGACTTAAATAAAATAATTTAATTGGTCTAAAGGACGTAAAGTCTATCACAGGTACAGCCTCAAAATATTTATTGGTCTAAAATTCTAAAACTATATTCATATCTCTTAAAAAACAACTGGTAAACAAAAAACCAGCAGTATTGGTAAATAATCTATCCTTAGGTGCATTCCACTTCATGATTTGGTTGGGCACGGTGAAGCCATCCTCTGATTTTGGTTTACTGAACGCGTGAACCAATTTAAAGGGTAAAAAATCATTCTTAACGAAATTTCACGAATGTACCTGTCAAACAAAATTCATTACAACAGCTTAACCGTGCTCAAAGAATACGTCCAGCTGAATGCACCTAATATCTTTTAGTTAATGTTTATCTATAATGGTTTAAATAATATTTTCTTAAAGTGCACTTTGGTGTAAAAATGTGTTTTAAAGAATGGCAACAAATGTGAACCATGTCATCTTCGTTAATCAAGAGATTTATATTGCGTGACTCTACATTACCTCCCTTGGTGGACAGAGCCATTAAAAGCAGACTGAAGTGGCGAAGACAAGTTAGTGTATAATATGTATAGTGACAGTGGAAAACTTTGATATAATATACATTTTCAGATCATTAAAACTACATTAATATTTTTCATCTGCCCAATATTTCTTGTATTTATCTTTTCTTTGCCATAGTTGTGGCTTTGGTTAGCTGGCACCACTGCAAACAAGAACGTCAAAACAGATTGGCTTCCTGAGAGAATCAGGCCAACAGGAAACCACCTCAAATCTCCGCTAAACATAGGAGCAGACCTGGTTACCCAAGAAGAAATTTATGTGTAAAATAATGTTCAGGAGTATTTTCCTACGATTTTGTGCACAGAATATCAATTTCTGTGTGTATTGTGATGGCCTGTTGGTATATTTCACTTAAATAATGTATCAGAATACACAGATTAGGCAGATCTGTTGCAGTATATGCTTGTCTGTGGACAATATGAAAGCCCAAAGAGTGAAGAACCCAACATTTTGCACCACTGCCAACCACTAATAAAACCAAAGATAACAAAACTGATAGCTTTGTGAAGGCACCAGGCCTATGTGAAAATGACCATCACAGTATATGCAGGGCTTCACTATCAAACTTTTGTATATTCCAGAAAACAAAAGTCAGCTTAAGGTATAGTCTCAATATTTTGACAAACAGCCAGTTAATCCAAAGCTAATCTTAATAATTATGATGACCACATACTAATCAGAAATGGTTATGAAGATTAACAAAGGTTATTAAGTCCCGAAAGAGTACTGAAAGTGTGTCACTATAACATCTCAATTTAAACTAGACCTAATTGGAGATGACCATTCCTAAGTGTGCCACATTTCACACCTCAGCTAATACAAAACTGGTTGCTGTCAGGACATTTAACAAATAGAACAGAAGTGAAAAACATCTGTGTTCTTTATAAATTTTCAAAGGTGTATAACTTTCAATTATTATCTAATTTCCAAAATTTGTGTCAATTTACATGAAGGTTCTTTGACTACTGCTTTTATTGTACAGACTGATTTTGCTGAAGATAATTTGATAATTTAGTAGGGAAATCTGTCATCACACCAGTGACACCAAGTTTAAAGGCACGCTCAAAATCCTCCTCTTCATTCAACACCCAGAGATTCGTCTAAAACAAACACAAATCAAAAAACAAATGGTTATTTAGTTGTATGTAATATGTTTAAGGACACATCACCTGGAATGGACAGTTTGTCAGAAATCTTTAAGGAAACTCCAGCCAAGCCATCTCATAATGAACATTCTTCCTTTACTCACTTGCTGGACTTAAGCATCACATGGTATTTTCAAAGAACTCATAACCACTCCCAGTTAACACAAAGCCCATCCCAGCATATGCATAGCCCCACCCAATGTATACATTGCCTATCCTGGCACACGCATTAATCCCTCCCAGCATACTGATAGCCCTCCCAGTTTAGACATAGCCATACGCATAGCTCCACCCAATGTATACATTGTCTATCTTGGAATACACCTAGCCCCTCTTAGCACAGGCATACAGCCATCCAATGTCCACATAGACTAGTCCCTCTCAGCATACTCATAGCCCCTCCTAACAAACTGCCAGCCACTCCCAACATACACGTAGCCCTCTCAGCATATGCATAGCCCCTCCCAGGATTAACATAGCCCCTCCCAACATACTCAAAGCTCCAACCATGATAAACTTAGCCCCTCCCATCATATTCAAAGCCCCTCCCAACATATTTTGTCCCAACATAAAAATTGTACTGAGAAATAGGTAGCATGAGATTTGATAAAATCTTAATAATTTGATAAGAATTTACCTCAGTTTCAAATGAATCGTTTCAAGAAGTGGACATGGGGATTAATCTTAAACCTATAACTAAACATAGCCCTAAACCTTACTATAACCGGACACTTACATTGACTAAGGCATCAGAAACCCCAGGTCTTAGTTGCTGGCATACTAACTCACATAGAGTCCGCATGAATAGAACCCGCAGCCACAGTTTGTTTGTTGTTTGATTGGTGTTTAACATTGTACTACAGGGTCTTTTACTTATATGACGAAGAATTGTCCACTTCACACTGTACACAGCCTTATTATGGTGGAAAACCGAGAGGAAACCTCATAAAAACCACCCCCGCGATCGCTGGAGCTACACCATGTGACTCGCTGATATATCTGATGGTTTACAGGCAGACTTTATCTGGTGAACGGTACATCGAAGCAGGTTCAGTTTAGTAAGCGCTCACACTACCACTAAGCCACAGTACAGGCGACACTTAAAGCATAAGGCATCAGAAACCCTATGTCTTAGCTGCTGACAGACTTACTCATATAGAGTCACCATGAATAGAACTTGCTGCCACAGAGGTGACGAAAATGTGTTATGTAAACTTTCTACAGCAAAGTTTTCTAGAGTCAAGAATAAGCACCAAGCTTATTTTTTTAAATTTAGAAATAAGATTTAATATTATAATGTCAACAAAGAATTCATTCATCCCATCTTACTGAACCAAAAATAATCAATTGTGGTTAGTATAAATTATTGTTTTTTGTTTGTTTGATTGGGGTTTAATGTCATGCTCAAGGGAATTTCACTTATATGACAACGGATTGTCCACTTCACAATGTTCCTTGCCTAAATATGTTGGAAAACAGGGGAAACCTTACAAAAACCAGCCCCGCGATCGCCAGAGCCGCATCATGTAACTCACTCCCACCTGATGATTGATCCCATGAAGTGTACATTGAAACAGGATAAGTAAGCATACATGTTAACCACTAAGCCTCATATGCGGGTTCAACATAAATGAAATTTAGATTATGAACCAGAAAAATGGAGAGAAAATTTAATCTGGCCTGTGATAAGCTTGGTAGAGCAAACAATCTGACACAAATGTAACTGTACTCAACACTCAAAAAATTCAGTTCAAACTTAGACTTAAAATATCTGAGTGCCTGTACCTGATGTAAAAATAGGGCACCACTCAAGGGGTGCAAGATACGCCCGCTGAAAGTTGTTGGTTTTGGCCCGGACAAGGTTTTTAGTATAATGGAGATGGTGACCTTGACCTTGACTAAATGATCTTGGATATATAGGTCATGACACACCCCCTAGTCATAAGGAACATTTGTGCAAAGTATAAGCTTCTTCAACGCTTTTGTTTAAAAGTTATGGGCCGGACAAGATTTTTAGTATAATGGAGATGGTGACCTTGACCTTTACTCAATGACCTTGGATGTATGTCATGACACACCCCCTATGTAGCTATGAAGAACAATTGTGCAAAGTAAAAGCTTCTTCTAAGTTTTTGTTTAAAAGTTATGGGCCAGATAAGGTTTTTAGTATAATGGAGATAGTGACCTTGACCTATACTCATTGACCTTGGATATACGTCATGACAAACCCCCTAGCTATGAGGAACATTTGTATAAAGTATAAGCTTCTTCAAAGTTTTTTTTTAAAAGTTATGGGCTGGACAAGGTTTTTAGTAAAATGGAAATGGTGGCCCTGACCTTGACTCAATGACCTTGGATATAGGTCATGACACACCCCCTAGCCATAAGAAACATTTGTGCAAAGTATAAGTTTCTTCAATGTTTTTGTTTAAAAGTTATGGGCCAGACAAGGTTTTTACTAAAATGGAGATGGTGACCTTCACCTTGACTCATTGGCCTTGATTATAAGTCGGGACACATTCCCTAGCTATGAGGAACATTTATGCAAAGTATAAGCTTCTTCACAGTTTTTGTTTAAAAGTTATGGCCTGGACATAAAATGTCCACTTTCTTCGAAAGCGGGCATATAAAAAATAAGAATCAACAAAAAAACCTTCATACAAACTGGAATCAGTGGATGCAACTAATCGTGAAGGCCAGTTATTGCTCATTGACATAATGGAAACAATAAATGGCATTATACCTAACAATACACCAGTCTTTGACAACAACTTCACTTGTTTTATAAAATACTTGGAGTTTGTGGTAAAAGGTGAAAAGATATGGCAAAGGGGGCGCTATCACCATCTCATTGATTAGGAGTGATCTCCCTTTTACATAACAAGGTTTTCAGATAATGAGAAGCAAGCTATTCTGTTGAAAACAGCAGTAACATCTAAATCAAATCAGAGAATTGGTTGGTTGATTGGTGTCTGCGCCAGTTTCTAGGATAATGCACTTAATAGCCACACTTTAAATACACAACCATAAACTACAGTCAAATGCATCCACACAGCCATGTCTTGCTACTTTAATCAGTAAACAGAAGATCCACAAATATTGACCAATCAAATATTATTCTTGTCACACTATGGGGCCTATGTCAAGAGACCTAGTCAACTGATTAAAACCTTTGACAGTTCACACATGTTATTAACCAGGAACTCTTTAGAAGAGTTTAAGTTGCATGATGTCATGAATATGGTTGTCCACACCAAAATGTCAGCTACCAGTGGTCGTAGGTAGGTATATTCTTGTAACCCAACATCTGATTTTATAAGACAACGAAACGATAGGTCAGTGAAGTACCAAATTAACGTAGGCCTTGTAGTTAATAAATTCTGTTACAGTTATCTGATTAATTTAAACCCGGTTTGGGCTACCAGGTTTAACTTAATGTAAAAACAAGAAATATGAAATACAAACAATGTTGGCTGGAAAAAACCACAGCAATAGCTCAGCTGTATAGCTAGATGAACTTGAAGTAATGTGGCAAGTATATTATTTAAATAAATAAAAAATCCTTTTAGTCTTGGATTGATTGATTAGTTACATCAACTGACATTTCAGTTTAAATAAATGTAAAATAAAAACAATAACATTTAATGAATAGGTTTATGGACATACATATGGAGGTACAGCTGGTTGCACCAGAGCATGATGACCCATGAGTGATATGTGCATCACTTTTAGTTTGGGTCACTTCCAACCCCAACTTCACCCTATTCAAGCCTAATTCCTGGGCTGGTAGAGGAGAGATACCAGGCTTTTCACCACTAAGAAAAATACAGATATAATTTAGGAAAATATATAAATACAAAATACCAAAGAAATAAATAAAGCAAAATGTGTATTATAACACAAGTTGAAACAATTTATTATTAATATTAATGCTAACATGGATTACTTCCAAATTTATGCAAATACACATGTACACTGAAAGATATACAAAAAAAAAAAAATTGATAAATGGGTAAAAATCAGTAATTGTATATCCACCTTGGTCTGTTATTCTGAAGTGAGTATCTTGCTGTTTAGAAGTAAATTCTATACAAAATAAAATATTTAAAACAAAAGAAGCACAGATATAAATATTTACGTTTTCTTGGCAGGAGGACCTTTGTCTTCCTCGTTCCTGGGCTGAGCAACCTGCAAAATGCAAACAAAATTTCAAGGAAGGCTCTATGATAAAAATAGAAAATAACAGCAAGAGATCATACATGAAGAATTTCAGAAAAATATGGTAAGTTTTAATTATTGTTGTTCGAATCAGTAATCAAATGTAGTTACACATTGCAGACTAGTAAGCCATTATCTTCTTATTCTCATCTTAAATTACCCCACTAGTCCCTTTTTATTTACAAGTGTGAGTGATCACTCTCCTGTCAATCAGGTCAGAAAACACAGAAATCAAACTCCTCTATATGCGGTCTAATTATTGAAAATACGAAATTGAATGATCTTTGTCGTCTGTAAAGGTCAGATAAAGTTATCCCAGAATTTTATTTTATCGGTTTAATGACTATCCAAAATGTTCCAGTGCAGAACAACATGATAAGTAATAATATTTCCAGAGGTGTCACAGTAAGAAAATATTTAATAACCAATGCACATCGCGGTGTAAGTTGTTACAACACTGAACAGTAGCCTATAGGCTGAACTGTCAGTGTGTAACAGTGTTATGTTGTTGTTGGACATATTAAGTTTCATTGTGGTTTTGATGTATGTTAAAGCAATTAGGAGGAGTAAATTTGAAGAGAAAAATAAATAAATAGCAAATCTTAACTTTAGGCTTCATACAGTGGAACTATGTAATCAGGAACTTAAGAATGCCTAAATAAATAAAAAAAATCCACAACATCTAATCAATTTACCTCTGTGTTCAATGTCAAATGGGAGAAACTTGATATGCAATATGTATTATCAGAAGTCAGACTTCTGGTATAATAAATCCGAGTCATAAAATAGTGCAAAGACTCTTTTTGGAACAAAATCGGATATAACATCTGAATGAGAAGGAATTACAAAAAAAGGTAAAAATTTTAAATTTTTTTTTAAAATTAGAATTTAGATGTAGTTGTTAGCGTAGACTTAATAAAATTTAAAAAAGAAGAAAGAACAAATACATTTATGGATTCCTGCGCACTGAAAGCATGACGCAGGGTTTTCGTTGGTTAAAGTTTGAGAGCGTTTGAAGGTTAAAAAGATTTTATGCTGGGAAATTTGAATGAATGGTGGAATGAAATGGATTGTCATTCAACTGGTTTTTGTGGAAAGAACTATTAGAGATATCTTATGGTATACAAAGTATGTATGTGTTGTTTCTCTTTATAGGCCTAACTATTTTTATCTAGCCCTAAAGGCCTAAGCCTTCTAAGCCTATCTCAACCGGTAGAGGCGATTTGAAATCCATCCACTGCTATCACCGGCTTCTCAAAACATATTTATTTTTCTCTGATAAAATTCAATTTCTTTGACACAACAACCTACTTTCTTTTCTGAGTGACGTTAAATAGGCCTAGAGGTGTAATTTAAATTTCTCTCCCGAGTTGGCACGTTTAACTTAGGAATGGGAAAAATGGGAATCCCAGCGGTCTGCATTTGGACCACTAATTCAGTTCATTTAAACCGTCGCTGTCTTACCTCCATGCTTTAATTATGATAACAAATCACGCGGGGATTTTCATGTCACGCCTGGCAGGAATTACAAGCACATAATATCGCGAACTTCAACAAAAAAATATTTCGGACATTCTTTTATTATTTTTATTTTATGAGGAAGACATTCCAATATTATAATCAGACTATTTTAAGTAAACACCCGTCACCTTTTAATTTTCTTTGTTTATTGCTGTCGTAACTTATGACTACAGCCAATCAACTAGTTTTATGAAATGAGTGACTTTGCAAAATTCTAACAGCACTTACCCAATATTCCGAAAGATACAGACGACGTTAATTTATACGTAGACTGTTCTTGGAAACCAGGGATTTTATCGCCTGAATCGATTGTGTTGTTATTCTGTTGAATTTGTTTTTGTTAAATTAAAAAAAAAAAAACTTATTTGTGTTCACTGTTCAGTTTGATTTACAGATTTGTTCAATTCTGTTGCTGTTGTTGTTGTGCCTTAAATTAGCAAGATTTATTACTAACCATGTATATTTTTATCATCTAATTAAACCTAATAATATTTGTTGAAATGAAAAGCAATTGTATCTGGGTTTTTAATTATCAAAATTTCTGAAAGACTTTCAGTCCCAAACAGCCTTCCCGTGGTTTTATAGTAACAATTAGATAATATTAAGTTTCATAATTTTCCTGGCAATTCCTTTGTAAAGCAGTTATAAGTAATTCAATAATTGCCAATTAACTAATGGAAGTATTACAATTAGTTAATTCGTTTTGAAAAAAGGCATAAAAGCCCTGGTTAATTTGATAATTTACATGCATTAAAACATAATTAATCACCTTTAGGGATAATGGATTGGCAGGATTGTCACAGTTGGAGGGATATTCAAGTAAGTTTTTCTAAAAATGGGGTTGAAAAAACCCATGATTATCCCAAATATTGGGCTTACCTGGTATATGTTAGCCTTTTTAAAATAATTTGTCTGCAAGGGTAATGATAAATTAGTCCAGACAGCTGATTTTCTCAGCTAAAACACCGCTTCTGTTTTTAAAAATTAAACACTGCCAAAGGGATATCTCATCTTAAAAACTGACAAATCATCAGAAACCAGTTTCTAAACAGATGCTCATGTGGAGTTGTTATCAGCCACCATCAGACGTCTATTGCATCTTGTGTGTGGTTGGTTGATTGATCTGAGTTGGTCTGCTGGCTGGTCATTTTTTTGCTTGGTTGATTAATTGTGTGAGTTGTGAATCAATTGATCCATGACCAGTGGTTTTATAATAAATTCACTCAATTATAACTTAATTCACATTAACTTTTGTGCTTCTGCCAGTAAGGCCAAAACAATGTTTTTTATTTGGTCAGCAGACAACCAACCTGAAAATATGAAGTACCCTGGTAGGAGGGTTAGCGTTATTTAACATATGTATAATTGAAAAAACACAAATTCTTCTCTCTGAAGAAGAAACCAAACAGAAACGCTTAGAAAGAGAGGCCTATTGGATTCAAACACTTCAAACCTTGTATCCACTGGGTTTCAATTGGGAACCAGGTAAAGGGTC
>JARFOD010114452.1:0-15119 GCA_031763545.1 Mopalia muscosa
AAAACTATTTCTGATTTTTCTCTGATTTTTTGTAGATACACTGAAACCATTGATTAGTATTTTACCTACTTGCAATAGTTCTTTTTTGACGCTTTTCAATCTTATTACCCGTGTGTGTATATATGCTTAGTACTTCCGTGTAGATCAAAATTTGATAAGCTTTCAAATTTAGCGTTCGAGTTTCGTGTCACAGTTTGTGTGACACTATTTTAACCAATCAAATATTGGCTAGTTCGCTACTGCAGATTGCAAAGATGGCCGATTACAGCTGTCGTGTTGTTTAACAACTCGACGTAAAAATAATTGGATGTATAGTGGTATTTTTTCAGATCGGTTAAGCACCCCAGGGAAACAAAAGACAGAAAATGAATTTTGACGTTCGGGTGGTTTGCTTTACCTTTTTGGTGTTAAAAACAACAACTGTTTCCAGCGATTTCGATCCGTTTATGGACAGTAACTGGTTTACAATCGACTGGGCTGGATCTGTAAAACAAGATGACGTTTCATCTTCTGCGGTACGCATACAAAACATTGGTATAACATATCGCTATTCTACAACAAAATAATTGTTGGCAATTTTCGGTAAGAGGGTGACAGTGTGCAAAGTAAATAATAAAAAAATGGTCACCCCTGTTAAGGATAATCTTTTCGAAGTTTGAAGGCTGCTGTTGAGCTGGCAAATAAATAACGACTTATTTAGTTAATCACCAGTTTTGTCTCTTAAGTTGGAGCCCATAACTAAGCTCACTGGAAAAGGCTTTCTGAATGCTGTAGTTTTTAGACAACTTTCTAATCCTAGCTAATTCAAAAGTCAAAACCCAACTGAATGTACAGAAAACGAATACGAAAAAATTTGACGAGTTCTTTGTGAGTTAAGCTGCAAGTTTTTTTCATCCACTTTGCATCGCCAGGCTTATGCATAGCCGCATTGGCCATGAAGCCCACTTTAAACAAGCAAACATCTGAAGTTGGGATGATATTAGATAACATAATAAGTAAGACTTTATGGATTTTCATCTTCTGGGTTTATTCATATGCAACGTTTTAGTGCAGATACTAGCACCGTTTTCAAGCTAAGGAATAGACTAATAAACTTATAGACGCAGAGTTTAGGCAATGGGGTGTCCTTTGGACAACCTCTTTTAAGAAACTTTAACATGCAGGAGATTGGGGAGTTGTTAAAATTGAACACCCAGTGAAAAAAAATGATCATTTTGAACACCCAGAGGTGGAAATTTATTTACATTTACAGGACATGTCCTGTAAAAAATTGAGATTGTCCTGTAAATTTACTTAGAATTCAACATTGTTAAATGGCTTACAGGACCAAATTGGATAATGTCTTGACAAAATATTTGTAACATTTCCACCCCTGACACCTTACTTTTGATTTCTGACAAAGCCTCTGGGATGTCTGATGATGTTCAATGTCTCAGAAACAAGACCGATCTAAGTTCAAACTAGACAGTCACATAGCCATCAGAATAATACACTATTTTATGAACTGTTAATGTTATTAATTGCAAATGTTTTCTGTTTTTAGGGTCAAATTCTTGAAGATAATTCAGTTGTTGTAACAACCATTAACAAAGAAAAATATAGGTGCTTCTTCCATGACAGCAAAGATAAAAATGAAAAAGTATGTTTAATACTACTTGCAGCATCTAAGTGTTACTGTAAAGAGTCTTGGTTTGTCCATTTGTGTGTTTTTTTTAAAATAAGTTAAATTGTTACTTGTTTTTTTAATTTGATTGTTGAAACACATGTTTATATGTTTTATTTTACCTCTTATTTCTCGCAAATTCTTGAGTCCGAAAGAGTCATTGGACATGAGAGAAATGACATTATCTAAATGAATAAAAAATTTGATTGTCCTTCATGGTATTTAAATTTGATTTCAGTCATATGATATGTTGTTTAGCTGGCAAATAAATTGAAATAATTCAATACTTTAAAAAATTATATTTTGGGTTTCATCAGTTCAATCTTCAGTCAAACATGCTTAAAAAGTTGGCGGCATGGTTGCGGTTCTGTTACAAACAGTTGCTTGAAAAGTATTGATAACAATGACATATTCACCCAAAATTTGCGTTTTACAGAATTCTAAAAAATCTTACTCTGGTGCTACAATTGAAGAACTCATGGAGAATTTGTATGGAATGAAAAGCTGTTCATACAGAGTAAGTATATGAACAAAATTCAACAAAATTGTAACTCGCACAGAACTTGACATATGGGTTAAAATGTAAGGCTTGTTTGCATATTCTGATTCTCCTGTCCTGTTTGTTTCCAGTGATGCTGATGATTGTTGTCTTCACTTATTGGGCTGGTGTTACTCATTGGCGTGAATTAACCTTAGGTACCATGTTAAAAAATTCCAATCAAGCACCTGCCTGCAGCCTTGGCTCACTGGTAGCTAGTTTGCTTCCTAAACTGAACCTGCTTTGATTTCACGGGATCGTGTCCGCCTATCGACCATCAGGTATATGATAGAGTCACATGCTGTCGCTTGGGCAATTGCCAGGGTGGTTTTTACGAGGTTTCCTCTCGGTTATCCACCGTAATAAGGCTGTGTACAATGTGAAGTGGACAATCTGTCGCCATATAAGGGAAATACCCTTTAGTACGATGTTAAACACCAATCAAACAAACAAACCAATCAAGCACCTTGAGTACGAAATTAAACCCCAATCAAACAAACAAAAACTAATCAAGCAAGCCTTAAAATATATTATTTTGAGAAAAAAGCAAGGTGGCCATGGAAAGCTATAAGTATTATTTGGGTCAACATTCTACTAAGGAAGAGAAACTAAATATGTATTTTAATCTGTTTTCAGATTGAACCTTATTGGACGTATGAGCTTTGCCATGGTAAACATTTACGGCAATATCATGAAGTTAAAGAACCTGGAAAGGTATGTAAAACTTATTTATGGTTGTCTCATGCTTTGTCAAAGTTGCATTCTTTAGAATTTTCATAGAATTTTGGCATGACGTTAAGAGTTATTAAGTGATCCTTGATCCTTTAGGCACAGAAATCTTAATTTTTAAAAATCTGTCATAACTCAAAACCTCCGTATTGGAGTATCTTGTTTTCTTAACTTTGAAACAAATTAAAAGTTCTTGGTTAATTTTCTGTTCTCTACTGTGGGGAGGGGGAGGGCTTGAAAAAGATTCTCTCTGTCCATTTTCACTCTGTATGTCGTCACAAAGTGAAACGGTGTAAACTTCATAACTTGAAAACAAAAATCCCTTAAAGTCACTGATTCACATCAAACTTGGAATGTAGCTTTCTTTTGTTACGTCAACCATTGGGATGTTATTTTGTAAAATTCTAAGAAAAAATATGGCAGTTTCTGTGTACATTAACAGTATTCTCAGTAGTATTTGAACAGTCTGCTGGTTATGTATATCCAATGTCAAAGATAAAATTGTTTTAGAAAGCTGTCCGTTAATTGATAGTTAGGACAAAAGTTGTATACACTAGTCATATATTGTGCTGCTTGATTTCTGTGTTCCAGAAAACCAATGTACAGGAATATTTCTTAGGTTATTACAAGCCAGAAGTGGCTTCTCCAGAAACAGGTAACTGTAAACTAGAATTAAAAGTCTTTCTGTTTAAAAATAGAAAATATCTGACGGTTGATAGAAGTAATTTCTTGTGAACCCAAGAATGCAAAATTGAATAGTTTGCCTCCATCGAAATTGAGAATGTCGTAAATACTGAATTTTGTTGGGCCAAATTGAATATTTTGTCAGTGTGTGACATCTCAGCAACCTGTAGAATTGACTTATATCAACTGCTGCAGAAAAAATATAGATCTATTTTCAAATTAATGTTGCTGTCTGGCAAATGTGTTGGACAAGATATGTCTACTTGTACCTAGTTCTCTATTCTCATCAGCTGGTTCATTGTCATAGTCTTGGAACATCAATTTTTACTTGTTTTAGTGGCATTTAGAAGTTTTTAGTACAAACTGAAAATTTAAAACAAAAACATATAATAAAAAAAAGTTTGAATTTAATATTCAAGAAAATACCCATGAATTTAAATACTATATTTACAAATTTCTTATTGTTTTATGTTTAAAAACTTTCAATTAAGTACATGAAATGTCAGCTGCATTCGATGATTGATTTGACAGGTGTTTTAGGCTATTTCACTTATATGATTGATGGCAGTGTATTCCAACAATAAAAACCAAGATATGAAGCATTTCCATAATGTTGGAAAGTTAAGTAAAGACAACATTTCAACTCTTCAAATAAACTGCTGGTTATGTATATCCAATGTCAAAGATAAAATTGTTTTAGAAAGCTGTCCGTTAATTGTGAGTTAGGACAAAAGTTGTGTACACTAGTCATATATTGTGCTGTTTGATTTCTGTGTTCTAGAAAACCAATGTATGGCCCTTAACCATAGGGCGCTACTAATCTATGCACAACAGCTACAAGCTTATATGATTGAGTCCTGTGACAACTGTTTTCTAACAGACAATAAAGAAAATATACATCTTACATGGCCATTTGGGTGGCCTATATTGCAAACAGATCGTATTGAATTGGATCAGTACACTTGGAAATGTTTAAAATGGCTGATTAAGATCAGAGTGTGTCTAAATTACGACACTAAAATTATGACACTAACCAATACTGTATGAAAAACTTTGGTTAACCAAACACAAGTTTATGGCAGCATTTACTATGGCAATGTAGTATGCAAGTAATGAGGGTTAATGAAATTGATAGCCTGTTTTAATGTTAATCGCGCTAGCCACACAGACTAGCTCTTAAAGCTGTGTACATGAACTAGCCCCAGGTTATTTGCACTAGCCACTGGCTAATGATAAGATTGAACCCTGTTGTGAGTTCCTATTGATTTACTCTATGGTTGTGCCAGTCTGACTGTTTACATGGTTCACAAATATTCTATAAAATAATACTTCAGGAACCTTAATATTTGTACCTATTACATTAAAACAACATGTTACTTAAGGATTTGATTGTCACCGGGGGTATCATGTTGTCTATATATCGGAGAGCTTCATTGTAGTTGATCTGTATGTCCTGTTTTTGACACTTTGTTTTATATTTTTTTCAGAAGGAGAAACACAAATACCACCACCCACACCAAAGCAACCAGTGAGTTGAAAGGTCCATGTTTTAAAGGCAGTGGGTTGGAGCTTCCTGGTGCTCTCAGAGCTAAAGAGTAACATGAAGCCCATACGTACTGTCTCTTGTGATTGTTTTCTTGTTATTGTTTGTTGCCAGTGGCTTTAAAGTGGTTTCTTTCACTAATAGAGCTGGCATGCCCTCCTATAAGTGAAATAACCTGAAGTACATTTTGTGACACCACAGTAAAACAAACATACATCATGCTGTAAAGTTTCCTTCAAGAAAACGTCATATCTCATGTTTTATCATTGCTCCTCAAGCAGCTGCAAGTCCATTTAAAGATATAAACAGTCTTGTGTCCTATCAAACTGTTTGACTTAATGCCATTAGACTTACTCAAATGTATGATATCAGTTTTTGGTACCAATATACAAGTTAAACAAGAAACTTTGAGCATTGCTAATTTATTTAAATTAATAAATGAGCGTTTGCGAAAAAAAAGGTAAAATTGCTTTATAATACAAACTTTATTCACGATGATCAGATTTACCAAATTTGTCCCAAACAGCACAGGCCTGAGTAAACAAACATTGGGTACAGTGAATGGGTGAAATATGATGCCGGTCAATCTTACCGACCACCCCACAAATGGGTGGTGTATGAAAGATTAAATCCTTGACTTGAAAGTTGAAATTTTAGCAAAGTTGTTTTACTGCACATTGTTATTTACTCAGCCTTACCTTAAGATTGTTTTTTTTCTGGATAGATTGACTCGCGTAAAGTCGAAGATTTGGACATGCCGTATTATAAAGTAGAGATGGAGGATGGGACTCCATGTGACCTGACAGGAGATCCCCGTAGAGCTAACATCCTTTACATCTGTCAACCACAAGGTCGAGGAGAAATTTATCAGTTTAAAGAGATCTCTACGTGTGACTATGAAGTCATGGTTCTAACATCATCACTCTGTAACCACCCTGACTATAGGTGAGATGTCACAAATAACTTACGTTAGATCAAACAGTATTAGCGGCTATATGTGAAATGCCCACAGGCTTTAAGTGATTTTAAAACGTATTTTAGACCTCACAATAATAAATTTGATACCTGTATCTAATTAAAATTTTACCTTGTCTGTAGTATACGTGTTGGTAAAACAAATGTAGAAATCAGTTTTAAAGTTCATCAGAAACTATATGAAACTTACATTTTCTGTTAAATAAAATAAACATACTAGATATCGATGATTATATCGCCTCCAAAATAGTCCTTTGATAAATCAGATAACCTGTGACTCTCATTCTCCTCAGGTGACATATTATTTATTGGTTAATTTTGGCCCATGACCATGGCTTAGTAATTATCTTGTTCGCTTATTAGACCGACCTTGATGTATCGTTCATGGGTTAGAGTCTTCCTGTCGACCATTAGATATAAGTGAATCACAGGATGTGGCTCAACAATCGCTTGGATGGTTTATACGAGGTTTCCACAGTAATTTGGCGAGGAACAGTGTAAGGTGGACAATCAGTCGCCATATAAGTGAAATACCCTTGAGCACAAAGTTGGACCCTAAACAAACATTGATTTATTTTAAATTTCTGTGAAATCCTCAAGGTTGGTTCGATTAATTGTAAATCCATAGCTGAATAACTTGTATGCAATATATTCATCAAATGTTTTCTATACCATGGTGCCCTCTGGCTAAGGGCAGTGTATATAAAGAGTGGCAATGCTGTCTTTACTTAACTTTCCAACATCATGGAAACGCTTCACTTATTGGCTGTGCTGGTGTCAATTTTTGTTGGAATAAATAGACATCATTTAAATGAAATACCCTTAAGCATGGCATAAAACACTAATCAATCAATCAATCTATACCATGGTTATGGTGAGTAGAAAACTCGAGATTCAGATCCATTCAGACCTATTCATAGGTTTCAATTAACCCCTGTCCTAGTGATTAATGTCTTATAAATATATATTTTTATAATTTCAGACCAAAGGAGCCTGATGTGAACAAAATTCAGTGCCATGCTCTGGATGGATCTCCGCTCAAACCTTCCAACTTTGACAAAATTACCCTTTTTGAAAAAAGTTTTGATAAATACACTTTACAAGTAAGTGATTTAATGTGTTAAAATGTAGCTACATAAATATGTGAAGAATCCGCTGTTTTTGATCTGGATTGGATGTTTTTAATTGGTATAGAATTTCAGTACAGACAACTAGTAAGTACATGTACAAGTATCCATGTTTTAATATCTATATTTAAAAACTGTTCCAAGCTATCTTGTTGCTTTCCATCTTAAGTTTCATGTAATATCTCCCTGTATTTCTTATAAGTTCAAACTTGAAAATGGTAAAACCATTTAATCAGGCATTTTTCCAATTTTGTGCCCACTCCATTAAACACAATGGTAAATTCTGGGTAAATTTCCGGGATAATTTTTACCGGACATGGATATAAATTTCTACTTCGTTAAACTATCCAAGATAAAGTTTCACAAGATCCAAGAACAAGGGTGGCCGCTGACTATGGCAGTTTACTTAAAGAGTGGCAATGCTGTCTTTATTAAGCACTGGAGGGAAATTAATTTTCCAAGATCAATAATTTCCTGGAATACACTGCAGTCATATAAGTGACATACACTTAAGCATGACGTAAAATAGACGTGAATATGGTATGTAAGCCGGATGTGGCCACTCATGCTTTGTAGTTTTCTCTATCAAAAACAAGGACAAAACTGCAAAACGACGAAGCGAAACTGCGAGATTAGCAAAGTCGAAACCACGAAACAAAACTTTTTTTTTGTAGTGTCGCCTCAGTTTCGGGCTTTTGTTTTGGACTTTCGCAGTCTCGTGGTTTCGACCTTCAAGAAAAGAGCAAAAGTATGAGATCAACTTAGCTTAGCGAAACTACAAAACTGCGAAAGTAGAAACAGCGAAAGTAGTCTCGCAGTTTTGCCCTGTGCTTTTGTGGTTTCGTGGCACACTTTTGTTGTTTTGCCTCGCAGTTACGACTTTTCTAATCTCAAAGTTTCGTGGTTTTGCCCTTTTGTCCTTGTTTTTGATAGAGAAAACTACACAACCAGGGGTGGCCGCATCCGGCTTCCATAGTATGGTCTATTAATTTTGCACATTATACAGCACAGGCTACTTGTATATGCCACTTTTCTTGAAGTAACATCTTCTTTTCTGGAAGGCTGGTTATGTTATATGCCCATTGTAAAGCTTTCTCTAAGGATGAACCAGTAGTCTTTGATCTCTTTCTCTTCTCTTTGCAGACCTCTGGCTTAGCGTAATATGCTTCAAAGTAGCTGTGGTCAAACATTATTTCTTCCACTGAACAAATTTATATAAGACTTCACATTTTGGCTGTATTACTGACCACATTTGGAAATTTAAGTGAAAAACTCTTGAGCTCGGCGTTTAAAACCAATTAATCATTCCATCTGTTTTGCAGAAGGACAGTGAAAAATCAGTTACTGATGATACTCTTACCAAGGGGGAAGTAACTGTGCCAAAAAAGAAAGTTCCTACGACTGGTCGTGTTCATCTGAAATCCGAGATGTACCAGGGTACCACATCGATAGGTCCATCCTCAGACAAACAGCTACTGAACGAGTTCCTTGCTGGAGATTATTGTCTTCATGGGGTAATTATAAACTTAGGAAGCCCTTTCTTTTCCAGTAAAATTGTCCCGGACATAACTAAAAGGTGCACAAAATCTGATTCCGAAAAGCAAGGCGTTGATTTCAGTATAAATATTAGTCCATTATCTGATTTAGCATCAATATTTTAAATTCGCTTGCGTTTTTATATTTTTTGTTTCTTTCTGAGGCTGGTGAGATTATCCATAGACCTTGTAAGCACTGAGTTAATTCAATTAAGTCCCAAAACAAGAACAAAGATGTCAGCTAATTAAAAGTTCACACAGTGTTCCAAAACAGTTTCATTCTATATTACATAGTTTGATTATGAAATTTAAGTCAAAAACTTGACATCTTATGGTTTCAATTTGTAAAAATTAATCAGTGTGGATTAATCAAAAGTGACGAAGCATCTCATTATCTGAAGAAACTCCCAGAGACAAGTTTCTAAATTAATATAAGCAAGAGTTGTTATGGGTGTGCTATTTATATTTTGGTAATAATAATAATAATAATAATAATTTTTAGGTAAAAAATTCCTTTAGCCTGGACATTATATGTGATTTTTTTATTTACTCTTAAGGTTACCTTTTGTAATGATGTTTGCTTGGATTTGATAAACCGTTTTTATTTAAATTTTAAAAAACTTAAATAAATTATCTAGTGTATGGAAGAAAATATATACCATTTAAACTGACCAGCTGATCCTGAGGACTCAGCACTGTCTGAGCACAACATTCAGTTATTGATGGCAGGTGGCTGGAGGGAGCTTCATGTTGCCCTGGTGCTTTCAGAGCTAAAGGGCAACAGGAAGCCTATCTGTTTGTGGTGTTTATTGCGTCCTGTTGTTGTCGTCCTGTATTTGTTTGTTGCCAGTGATTTTGAGGGTGGTTTCCTTCACCCTATGGGCTGGCATGTCGCCATATAAGTGAAATACCCATGAGTATGACTTAAAACCCCAATCAAACAAACAAACAAACCGTTATTGATGTACTGTTTGTCTAATTAAATTGTGGGCAAGGCCATGGGTAAGAGCTTAGCCTGTTGAACTGCTCCATTAAAATAGCGCCCATAAGCTCGAGTCTCGTTGGACCCTAGGTATATAAGGGTGTCACAAAAGGAAGTCGCAAACTGAAACCCCACTCCAAGTTTGATGTAAACGCCACATTTGTCTTTGCAAGAAGGCTTAAGTCAAGTATTGCTTGCTGTGGAGCAAAACACATACTTGAATGTTGCACGGGATATTAATGAGGGTGCTTATTTAGATTATTTAATGATGGTTTCATTCTTATGGCAAAAAAATTACATGTTTAGCTTGTGATTAACAACAAACATGAGCTTATACGGTGAAATAATATTGAGTATAGCATACTTAAAATGTTTGTGTTACAGGGAGCTGGTTGGTGGCGCCATGAGTTTTGTTACGGGAAGTTTGTATCCCAGTACCATCAGGTATGTGCTTCTTTCAAAATCAGGGATTGTTATAACTAAATTGTTGTATTTTAATTGAAGTTTAAAGTTTACAAATTCTCATGATAAAATTCATGGCTCTTTTTTTCTATCCTCACAAAAGTTCAACCGCAAACAAACAAACTTCATATAGAAAGGTGTTATTTTTACATATTTATGAATCTTCTAACCAAACTTGGAGAAAATGTAAAAATTTATTTTTTTTTCCTTTCAAAATTATATTTTGCATTGCCTTTGTGCATGTTCATTATATTTTTGTTTCTTTCAGGCCACGTCTGGGCGAACAAATATCATATTGGGTAACTGGGATGAAGAAAAGCATTTACATTGGATAGAGAGTAAGCCTCACAAACGCCCAAAGCCAGCCGGCAAAAGAAGGTAGGTTTGCAATATTGAATTCAAATTAATTATTTAGTTTACCTAAAGTTTTCTGTTTTCCCCTTACGGCAAATATTGATACACTATGAAAGGTATTCTTCAGGTGGAGGGTTAGGCAAGAGATTCCCGCTGCTCTCAGAGATCAGGGTCAATTTTTTTCATTGTTGTTCTTTTGTCTTTGTTTATTGCCAGTGATTTTCTTCACCCATTATGGGTTATGAGGTTTCCTCTTGGTTTTCAACTGTAATAAGTCTAGTTGCAGTGTGAAGTGGAGAATCCGTCATCATGTAAGTGAAATACCCTTGAGTACAACGTTAAACCCAAATCAAACATACAAGCCATAAACCTGATTGACACCATTCTGTGAGTGCATGTTGTTGTTGTTGTAGGTGGATCAGTCAGCTTTACACCAATGGAGATGTTTGTGATTTAACAGGCAACCCAAGGACAGTCGAGGTCAGATTAAAGTAGGTATTAAACTCACATTGTAGCAGGATTACTAAATGTACTGTTTGATAAGCGTAGAGTTGGGAGGGAGCTCCCTGTTTGTCTAGTGCTTTCAGAGATATAGGGAAACAATGAAGCGGGTCTATTTGTTTGTTGCCAGTGGCGTTGAGGGTGTCCCTTCACCCATTGGGCCAATATTAGGAAAATTACAACCTTAAATAGTTAAACCTCAATCAATCAAACCATTTAAGTAAAACAGATATTATTTTTGTTTATATTTAACACTTTTTATCTGGTGTAGTTAATTATCAAGTTGGCCTAACCAGTCATCCAATATGGGAGTATGGACCATGTTATCTACTTATGCATGCGTTTAGACACAATGGGATAGAGCCATGGGTGTCCATGCTTTGCTTGATTTTGATCAATATGCTTTTCATTGCCCAATCAATTACACCCTGCCAAACGCATTATTTGGCCTTTGTTGACCCAGATAACATCCTAAATGGTGTGTTGGTGTACACCATAAATGGAAACTTAAACATTAAATCCCTTGTAGAAATTAAACTAACATTTTCCTACATAAACCCATGGTTAGCTTTTGACTGGTAATTCTCAATGCTTTCAGGATGTTGGTAGGCAAATGTTTTGTGTCATCAGGATCTTTATGGTTATATAAAATACACGTATTACAGACATTTTTAACAGTCGTTGGCAAGATTCACTCATTTAAACCCTAGTAAGTTTCTAGCAAAACACAACCAGCTATGTTGAAATCTGTTACATAAGTTAACGATAAATGTGTGTTTATATTTAGATGCCGCCACAACCCGAGCCAGCCACATGCAGTGTCTCTGTACTTGGTGGAACCAGTGCCATGTGAATATGAACTTGTGGTAAGTGAATAGACAGGGTTAGTTGTTTTTAAGCTCTGATATGGGCCTAAGCAAGAGGTCCTCAATTGTAACTTTTCTTGTGGTAACTGGTAAGTGAACACTCAGGGTTGGTCATTTTTAAGCTCTGATATGGACCCCAGCTAAGAGGTCCTCAATTGAAACTTCTAAACTTTCATCTACTATCATAGGAGCCGTACTAAACATAAACCTTTGAGTTATAGCTCATCTATATGAAAAATGTATGAAAAGTAAAATTAAATGATAGTATACAATATTCTTTCTTCTCATCTTGTCTAGTAAACCAGGACATTTTTCTTTAATATTTCTTTGTAATTGATTACCTGTACCCCATGAACCTCAAATGTGCTATTTCCCAGATATTAACATTTAGAGGTGTGTGTCTATACACTTTTAAAAAAAGACTGACCCATGAACTGTAAAAAAAATCGTTACCAAAATCTAACTGAAACTACAACTGCTTGTTAATGTTCCCCTAATTTGTTCAAAATGGAGTAAAAGTAAACGCAGAATGACAAGATAAATGTGTAACAATATTTTTTTTCAATTCCAGGTGGAATCTCCCTTGTTTTGTGCACTAATTGATCAAGCTGATGAAAACTCCATTATAAGAAATCCAAATGTGTGATATTTAAGATAATAAAAACAAGTAACTAAAAAAAAAATTGTAAAATTAAAAAAGTAGTTTGTATTTTTATTTATAATAATGTTCTTTAACAGAGTGCCTATTACATCAATATTATTACCAGACTAGAAAAATTAGTTGTTTTGGACATATTATTAAAGATCATAGAGGTGGACTTGGGTAGATTTAATAAGGGCACAATATACTTTCAGGATCGTGCTGAATTTCACATGAGTCTCCGATCATTTCATGTTTTGTTTGTCCCAGTTTACATCTGATGCAGTCCTACCAAACCATGTCGATTGGTTTTTAAAATTAACCAGTTTCTCAAAACTGAATGGAAAATGCCAGCATCTTATTACTACATTATTTTTGTAAATTGTAACAGGCCTGTGTTTGATCCAGGTATCCGCCCTATAGCATTGATATATTGGGGATAGACACAACCTATTACAAAATACATGTCTGGCCTCTCATCTTGATTCGGTGTTTACTACAACCTTCTGTTTATATGATCTAACTGAACATGGGTTGTCTAACAACACACAGGAAGCCTCTTCAGTGTAATTTAATCAGATTCCCTAAGCCTTGTCTCTCATTTAAAATAGAAAATGAAGCATTGGCCACAAACCAAAAAGACTGATTTTTCATTAGGAAATGGTTCTGTGACAATGGCTGAGCTCAGTAAGGTTTTAAATCAAGAAAGGCAATAATGAGATGCCACGTTTCTGTAAAATTGATTTTTGGGTTATACTGCTCAACAACAGGGTAATTGACCGACCTAAAGTGGTTAAGAAACTTTGACGATCTGTTTTCCAATATTGCCACCATTCATCATGGATACAAAAGCTTTCCCAGCATTCTCTAGTCCTTCGGCTACAGTCTCACGGGCCTTGAAAAATAGAAACAAAACACAGAGATACCTGCATTTATCAACAATCAATCTAATGTTTCAAGCTGAACGACAGAATTATCAGCATAGAGCCAGAGGTCTTCGTTGATGACCCCTCCCCACATTTTGGGCTCTGATCTTCAAAATTTCTCTAACAGGAATAAACATTTCTACAGTTGGAAACAACCATTTGAAATATGCTCTATAAGCAAGACTCAGATATAATTTATGAAAGGTTATTTTATTCGTATATGGTGTGCCAGCTCAATTGGCGAAGAGAATCACCTTAGACATTAATGAACAATGACAAAATCTGAAAAAATGACATTCAAACATGTCCGAAACAGGCCAGGCTGCAAGAAGCTTCCTCCAACCTTGCGATGTACAATAAAGGAGGAATCTCGAGCCTAACTTAAGATAAGTTAATAAGTCTACAATGTGGATTGAATTTTGGAAAATAAAACATTTTACCATGATTTTTTACTCAACTCCAGCTTAATTCACTTAAAGTGTTTGATATAGGGGATTAATTCCGATTAAAGCAGGTGTCATTCTGAGGATATATTATGACATCATCACATTAAATCAATTTTAAAGTTTTTTTATAGGAAGCAGATTCAACTACTAACCCATCAAAATATCAGACAAGAGACAAACAAAAAAATGAATCTTTATCATACACGGGGTAAAAAGCTATCTTTACACCCAAGGTCTGCAGATTTTGTGTGTTAACATTTTTTTCCCTGGGCCAGCCAGTTAGCTAACTGTTTTTTAAAATTTATTTACCTGTATTTTTCCCTGGGCCAGCCAGGTAGCTAACTGTTGTAAACCACTATTAAACTTCTCAGGATAATTCAAGACTAGAAAACGTTCTCTGGAAGATAGACAAAATAATAATAAACTGGTGTCAAACTGTGAAGCCAAGCCATTTTGTTGAGCCAAAATATAGCAACAATTTCTATTAGTTAATAAAAGTGTAATTGTAAAATACAAAACTGGTACAAGCTTTCTCAAGCTGCAAAAATTGTTTATATGATTGTGGTCAAACTTAAGGTTATTTCACTTATATAATGACATCTTTAACACCACTGGCAACAAACAAAGACAAGATACGACTAATACATAACATTTGACAAACACAGCAGGAAAAGATCGGTGTCATGATGACTCTGGGGGCAATAGGAACTTTCCTCTCAACCACTCACACAACAGCTGAATAAAATTATTGCCTTTCATTACACTTCTCCTAGCAGCTGTCCCTGGGCGTTTTTCTCTTACCTGTTAATCTTTCTTTCATGAATAATATTTTTGACACTTTCACTGATAGGTGGGGGATAGGGAACATCTGAGTTGTACACAGAGATCTGACCACATAATATCACACGAGAGTTTTTCCTCATCTGGAAACAAAAGAGTAATACACAGAATAAAACTTTGTATTTGTCCAGCTCTTGTAATGACGTGAGGGAGCGGATGGGCCATGGCCCTGCAGCATACTCCCTCGGCTTCCTCGGTCGATCGTAAGAGGCGAGAAAAGAGGTTGCTTTATGTTGCCCTGGTGTTCTCAGAGCTAAAGGGTAACGGAAAGCAGATTTGTTTGTGATGTTCTGTATTTTTGTCCGTCG
>JARFOD010114463.1:0-15118 GCA_031763545.1 Mopalia muscosa
AGGGCAACAGAAAGCAACCTCTTTTCTCGCCTCTTACGATCGACCGAGGAAGCTGAGGAAGTATTCTGCAGGGCCATAGCCCACCCGCTCCCTCACGGGGCAATAACCCAAAGAGAAGCAATATACTTACCTCTGAAATGGCTAAACAGATGATGGATAAGACGAGAGGAAAGCACCAGGACATGATGTGAAAGTATGATGTTTTGTTGGAGAGGGAGTTATGTTGTGTTCCCATTTCCTTAAAAGTGATGTGCCAGGCATAGGACAGCATCACAAACCATGTGACCCCAGCAAGCAGAAAGTAGTACACGAGTAGGAATACAATAGTACAAGAGGCCGATTCACCACTCCTGTAACAACGAAAGAAAATTAATGACATTTTATTAAAAATAGCATATTCACATACACACACAAAGAGATAATTAGAAAATATATTGTATTAAATTTTGGCAAATTAGAGTTCAACTATATGAATGGAGAAGAAATTTAAAAGGCGTGGGGTTGGGTGATGCCAGGGGTGAGAAGTCATGAGCAGGCTTTACTTTTAACCAGGTGCATATAAAAATTTGAAAATATGTATTGTAGGTCAACACAAAACAGAACATTTTTATGTTAGAGAATGATTAAACTTGTTAGTATCATTATAATATGTTTGATTAGAGTGAGTGGTATCTTAAAGAAATGAATTGGACTGATCTACAGCTGAATTACATCAAAGCATAGTCCCTGTGTATTTTTGCAGCTGTAATTAGTATTGCTATGACCACATGATTTATGCGGTTTTAGCAAATATCACTACATTAAGGCTATCAAGTTCTGGTCCTGGTTTATGACCAAGCGTGCTGTAGTGTACGTAAGGCATGGAGGTAAGCTCGTTTCCTGTTTTGACCAAGTGTGTATTGGTCAGATGTTAGCAGCAAGAGTATGCAAAACACCTCTTCTCTATTATCAATCTAGAAAAAAAACTTCTGCATTCACATCTTCAAGACCTTAGACCTATGTCACACATTGCTTAAAAATTATCAGTATAAATTTCCAAGAGTTTTGAGGACAGAACAAAGCATGGCAACATTTCCATGAATAAAAACACTGTTTTTAATGATTTTTATTAGACGAGACTAAGATTTATTTTATGATTGTCATTGAGCACATTTAAGATGACAAACTCACCCAAGCTTTGGTTCACCTTGTCGCACGGTACCATCAGATTTACATACGATATCATCACGAGCGCTTCCTCCGGCAAACTGGGCCATCCACCCAATGCTCCCGAGGAAAAAACAAAGATTCACAAAGAACAGGATCATGGCAGGGTAGCGACTCGCTGTTTTCCAGTCTATCACAAACGTCAGCTGTTTGTTAAACAATCCAAATGCATGCATAATGAGTCAATATTTAAATCTATTAAATTATGAACATAGATTTTGTTTTCTTTTTGATTGGGATTAAAAACCATTATTTCACCCCGATGATGGTGTATTAGCCAAATGCGTGAAGGAAATCGACCTTGAACATCACTGGCATTGAACGATGTGGAGATGTGAAATGAACAATAAGTAATACAAAAACCTCACAAATCAGCTTTGTTTTGCCCCTAAGCACCAGGGCAAAACTAAGGAAGCAGCTACCCAACCACTCACAAATATTTAAGGCATAAAAATGACTCATTCACCAAATTTTCATTTTATCCCAGACTGTACCTTTGCTGATCAAGTGAAACTTTGAAAAAATTAAGAGAAAGTCTACAACTATGAAAAAATTAAGAGGAAGTTTAAAAATATGAAAAAATTAAGAGGAAGTTTAAAAATATGGAAAGATTAAGAGAAAGTTTAAAAATATGAAAAAATTAAGAGAAAGTTTAAAAATATGAAAAAATTAAGAGAAAGTTTAAAAATATATAAAGATTAAGAGAAAGTTTAAAAACATGAAATTCAGAAAAGATTAAGAGAATGTTTAAAAATATGAAAAGATTAAGAGAAAGTTAAAAAATATGAAAAGATTAAGTGATGGTTGAAAAATATGAAAATGGGTGAAGAAAACTAGCCTCTACGCCACTGGCAACAAACAAAGACAAGACAAGATAAAAATGGGACAAATACAGGCTTCATGTTGCCCCTTTAGGTCTGAGGGTACCAGGGCAACAGGAAGCTCCCTCTCAACCCTCTGTTAGAATATTATTAAACAACTCACCAAAGTAAACAGTGTAGAAATGAGACATAAAGACCCGAGAACTGCTATGAAAATGTGAACTTGATCGTGTTCAGTGTCCGTAAAAAGTGGGTTTTGACATTTTAAGCCACACCCCTTCACGTCTTCGTACCAGCTGCCTTTGTTCTCCGTCTTTATCAATGGCCATTGACAATACGATGACTTGTTGAAACTTGCTTGTTCATAGTCTTCATTCTGAAATTAATAAATCAAATTTGCAAACAATTAATAGTTTGTATAAATTTTTTTTATTTGTTTACACGAAAAAAATCTATTATTTAAATAATCACACAGATTATTTACAAGCATTTCAAGAACGCCCTTTGGTGAGTTGTCGATTTCCTCTGCGGACAGCTCTGGTGTCCGCAGAGCTAAAGGGTAACAGGTTTATTTGTAATGTTCTGTGTTTGTGTCCATGGTCATATAAGTTAAATACCCTTGAGTACAACATTAAACACCAATCAAACAAACAAACAAAACAAACCTAATCGTGTATGCCTTTTAAGGCTTAATTTTTTAAAATAGATTCATTAATTGATTTGTGTTTAACACTGTGCTCAAGGGTCACTTGTATGACAGTGGTGTATTTCAACAATAATTGTTACTAGCATAACCAGGATCAAGACGTGAAGCTTTACATAATGTTGTTGAGTTAATTTTCCTCCAATGCTTTATAGTAAAGACAGCATTACTACTCTTCAAACAAACTGTCCTTTATAGCCAGAGGGCTGT
Organism: Mopalia muscosa; assembly: GCA_031763545.1. Lineage (NCBI taxonomy): Eukaryota > Metazoa > Mollusca > Polyplacophora > Chitonida > Mopaliidae > Mopalia > Mopalia muscosa. The sequence continues at coordinate 2,941 of JARFOD010114463.1, forward strand.
ATCTGATCAGAAGAAAACCGAAAATGGAGTTCATGAAATTGACAATAAACCAAAATCAACCAGATTACAAAATGATAATTGATTTGAAACAAGAATACGTTATATACCTCAGGCCAGTGACTATAGGGGCTTACCGTTATTAACAATAAAATTGAATACTGCCAGGAAAATGACCTCCCCTATCTTAAATGCCATTTTTGATCCACGTTGCGCTCCAGCATTTACATACTGTTTGTGTTTTGTGTGTTCAACTCTGTGGGTCATCGGTTCAAGTTACGTTCATCTTACACTACAGTGTGTAAAATTTTCTGAATAAGTCAATGTGTATATTCATGTAACTACATATTGTGTATAAGAAAGTCTGAGAGTGAATTATCCCCCCCAAAAATACAATATCATTTGCTGATTTATTCTCCAATAGTGGTGTAACTTAAAACCAAACCACTTGCCCCAACATGCCTGTGAAACCAAAAAATGGTCTAAGGCAAGCTGATTTAATTTTTGCTTGGACCGGTTTTGAAAATAAAAATTGAATCTGCAACAATTGAATGCATTCAGATTCTTTGTGAAAAAAAAATAAAAAAAATAAAAAAATAAAAAAATAATAATAAAAAAAATGTTCAACATTTGGGTTGTAAAACAGGGATTTTTAAAAAATCAATATGTAATTGTATTGAGTCTTCATTATCAGCCCAATTGGAGAAAAATATGATTCTCCGTGTAACTGACAATAAGGGCAAGACAGGACAATCACAGGAAACAATACAAAGACATCCCAAACATATCAGCTCTATGATTACATATCACAATAATTGGTCCCGTAGGCCTACTTTATTAACTGGTGTAGAAGCAGTCACAGAGAAGTGTCAAATTTCTAACCTCCGACAACGATTACTGTTAAACAAGCGTAACATATTGTGAACACTGGTTGTCGGAGAAAAGGCAACTTATGATTAAAACTAACTATACTGTGAGGAGTTGAATAGATGACATTGATCTGAAAAGATCCAAGTCAAAAGTTCACTCAAGTCAAACTCAAACTGTGCTTTGTAAAATCAGGTAACATTGGGGACATAATATACAAATACATGTTAACATGTATACTTTATTACTAGTTGCTAATTTTCTGTGGCCGATTGATTGAAGCTATATTGGGTAACAAAAAAAAACATGCTATTAGATGATGTCACGCCATATTGAAGGTCTATCTTTTGTACATTATTTTTTCGTGATTTAATTTGCTGAACATTGGTGACTAATCCCTTTTCAAACAATAAGGCCCTGTTCTTTCAGGGATTGATCATTTTGCGAGGCCCTATCATACCCTCAAATTCAATAAATATTAAATTCAAGATTTAAGCCTTAAATATTTCCCTTTCGCTACAAATGTTCAATATTTTATTGAAATAGAATTTAAATAAGAGCTTTTATTAAAAATACAAAGGGTGTACCTAATAGCTAACATGATCTAGGGAAAGTCAACGCCCCAATAAGACTACTGGGCTTTCCACAAAATTTTATATGAGGGCTTTTTAAGGCACTCACCTGAGCACTTCTTAGTTTTTAAGTACATGTAGCTTTTTCATGAATTACAGTTCTAAGTGACTTTCATTCAGTCAGCATGAGTATTGATACCCAAAATAATTCTGCTGGAGCTAAAAACAGCTCACTAAAATTCTTGGGCAACAGTGTTGAATACGTGTAGGGGAGCAGTTGGGGGCACATAACAAGGGGCATATAATTAATAACAATTAACATAACAATTAATCTATTGGTAGATTAATTGAAGAAATGTTCCAGCATTAATAGCTTAAATCAACAGGTTAGGAAGACTCCTGGAATGTGGATCATAGTCTCTGATAAATGTCAGTTTAAATTTAACTAAAGGATTTTTTTTCCAGTTTATGTCAACTACAAGTGGGTAGAATTATAAATGTACGTTTTTCTTAAAACAAATCAAACGATCAAATCAATCTTCCGTCAGGTATATTGAAAACGAGATAATCTGATAACACTAGCCTAGGGCTACATGTACTCCTGCAGACTTCTATTTACTCTATCCCTCGGCTTCCTCGGTCGATCGTAAGAGGCGAGAAAAGAGGTTGCTTTCTGTTGCCCTGGTGTTTGTGGAGCTAAAGGGTAACGTTAAGCAGATTTGTTTGTGATGTCCTGTATTTCTGTCCGTCGTCATATAAGTGAAATACCCTTGAGTATGACGTTAAATTCCAATCAAACAAACAAATACACTCTCAAACATATTTGTTAGCTTACATTGATCATAGTCCATGTTTAATTAAGAATGGACCATGTTTTGTTTTATGTAAATTTTAAAACAAACTAGACCGGCCTATACATGGCTGAAAGTGCAGGGGAAAAAAATCGTTAAACGGTGTGAAGAACCTAGGCTTGTGTAAGCTGTGACCTGGTTGGCTGGCTCTGGCTCTACAGCCAATCGAAGATGCCGTTGTTTTAGGTGCTGGTATTCTTTTGAAAGCGCTGACAGTTCACAATAAACCAAAGACAACAATCTTTGGACTGAAAGTGATTGGATTAACCCTTTGTCTTTGTGAAGACACTCGGGCACCAGGGTGACCTTTACACGTGCTAAGACACAACAACAACATTTTATTATGACAGTTGCGTCTTGTCAAACCCACCAGTGAAGTATTCTCAGGCTGGTTTGCTAGTTATGAAGACTTTAGTTGTGTATATTAATTGAATAAAATTGGGAAACATTGTTTGTTGCGCGTTATAACCGTTTGCGCGGTATATGTGGCACATTATAGCATGGTTACACTGTATATTGTTCTGTGGTTTAGATATACACTGGTTGGTATATTATTCTCTTTTTTTCGGTTGCTGAAGTACTGTCTGTTTGCTTTAGGAAAAAATGTGTATTGCTATCTTTGTTTTAGGTAAATACATGTTGACCTTTTGTTCTCCGTTAAGGTACATACATGTCGGTCTATCGTTTTTTGACATACCTGTTGGTGTATCGTTTTTTGACATACATGTTGGTGTATCGTTTTTTGACATACATGTTGTTGTATCATTTTTTGACATAACTGTTGGTGTATCGTTTTTTGACATACCTGTTGGTGTATCGTTTTTTGATATACCTGTTGGTGTACAGTTTTTTTGACATACCTGTTGGTGTATCATTTTTTGACATACCTGTTGGTGTATTGTTTTTGGACATACACCTGCAGGTATATTGTTGTATGTTTTAGGTACATACCTGCAGGTATATTGTTCACTTTTGTAGGTACATACCTGTTGGTCTATTGTTCTCTGTTTTAGGTACATACCTGTTGGTCTATTGGAGAGAGTTCCCCAGAAGATAAATGAGAAGCCTCCACCTTACTTCTGTAGAAATGACCTGGAAACAATGATGTCCAGCAGTTACTGTGGAGACTGGATCAAAATAAGGTAAGTCAGCACTGATTGGTTGTTAGGGTTAATGGGAGTCTCGGAAAGTTGCAGAGCGAGGCACTTTAATCCTTATAAGACGATCCTTTGACGGCCCAGAGTTCTGGGATAAGGGGGGGGGGCACATGGCTGTGGCTTAGTGGTAATGTGTGCCCTTACTTATCCTAGTCCAATTTATTTTCACAGGATTGAGTCCACCTGTTGACACTCCAGTATATGAGTTAGTCACACATTCACACAATATGGCTCTGGCAATCACTGAGGTGGCTTTTAAGAGGTTTCTTCTTAGTTATCCACTCCTTGATATCTTATTGTCATAAGATGTGGACCTGACATAATAGTATAGCAAATACTGTTCTCCCTTGAATGACCAACTCTTGTATTCCCCTCTGACTTTTCATTGGACAGTCAGACTCACTCAGCCTCATGTTATAAATCTTTCCATTGGAAAATTAAGGATACTCTAAACCCTGACTAACTGTTTTCGCATTTTTTATTTTTCTGTATACCGTATTTGGGAAAATGCCTACTTCTCGGCTGTTATTATACCTACAGAGCTGAATTTTGGCACATTTTAACTTGACATATAAAACTAAAAAACTATCTATCAGATTTTTAATATCCTTTAAATTTTTTTTTAGATATAGTTGTAAGAAGTTGAAATTTAGACAAACAGGAAAAAAATGAATGACTGTTTTTTGGTTCATATAATGTACTACATGTTGATGTAAAATTGAGCATTTGACTTAAATGGTGTAAAAGAAGTAACAATTTAATAAAGAGGTAGCTAAAATTTACTTTTTATACAAAAACTTTTTTCTGTAAAAACAATTTACTTATTATTGTTCTGCAGAAAATGACGATTCAGAATATAAATACATGTGTTGCGTAGTTGAAGAAAAATTGCCAAATTTAAAAACACTCTTTGTAGGGGGGGGGGGAGTATCCTTAAGAGTACAGTGATCTTCTGAGCCAGAAGTTGATGACTGTTGATAAATCAAACATTACATTACCAAGGAGCTACTAGTTATATAGAAGTGTTTTGAATGATGATTGTATGCCATGTCATATCAAAGACAAGGCAATGATCAAACTGTATCATTAAGAACAACTTTAATGTGGCTGGATTCATAGATTTATAGCTGTAACTTAATCTGCCTACTTAGTGAGATGTTGGTTCCTTATGGGATGTCATTATTCTCATAATAAACATTGTAACAGTTTGAGCCCAAATGGAAAGGACTGCTTGGACTGTTGTGTAAAATAATGCTGGAAATGTCATTTCTGATTGCAGCGAGATGCTTCTTGGTCCAGTTCCAGAGTCCTTCAGTTTTCTTCCCAAACACAAAGCTAATGCATTCAAATAAATAATGAGTATTTATAGTTTGTTATTCTCCTGGTCTCTCCAGAACCAATGACTGTGAGAAATGAGACAAATTTTTGGCAGAATAAAGGAGTTAAAGAGCCAGAGCTGCTTTCCCCTGTTTAAATTGTCTGTGTGAATATAAAAACAACAGTTTATGTGGGGAAATAAGGAGGATAATTTGGTAATTGATTGGTGTTTAACGCTGTGACTTTGCTTAAGGGAATTTCACTTATATGACGGTGGTATATGTATTTCAACAATAACTGACACTAGCACAACCAAGACATGAGGTGTTTTCATAATGTTGGTGAGTTTATTGTCCTCCAGTGCTAAGTAAAGACAGCATTGCTACTCTTCAAACAAACTGCCCTTGGCCAGGAGGCTGGGGTGGAAGGCTATGTTAACAGATGCTAGAGTTGTTTGGTGATGTTCACATTCGTTGACCGAATTGAGTCTGCCTGTGGACCATTGGGTATTAGAGCGAGTCACATGTGACTATGACAATCGCAGGGGTTGTTTTTAAGGAGGTTTTCTCCTTGTTTTTCACCCTAATAAGGCAAGGTAAAGTGTGTAGTAGACAACCAGTCGTCATATAAGTGAAATACCCTCGAGTACGACGTTAAACCCCAATCAAACAAACATTCCTTAAGTATGGCGTCAAACCTCACTAAATTAATTAATTCATTGAGGCAATCTATAAGACCAATCCTTTTATATAATCTTAATATTTGAATTCAGTTTTTTTCTTTATTTTATATATCATTAAACAAATTTAATGGTGCATGATTTTTTACAAATAAACTTGTACCAGTACATGATAATGAAGTAGTTTGTTGTTTGTCTGTGTTCCCCAGTCACACCTGCAACAACGTGTTTATTACGAGCCAGTTTGCATAACGACCGGCAGCAGATTTATGGCATATATACAATTACAGCTACACCCCATGGAGAATAAAATGACAATGTTTTAAATGCTGTGTTTTACCCAAGCTTTGACCATTTAATTAACTTTGGAAAGCACTATTGGCGTTTAAACAGAAATTTGGTGGGTACATATGCTATGCTCCCATTGAGTTGGCCCGTGGTTTAATGGTATCGAGTGCGCTTCCTAAACTGAATCCGCTTCGATTTATCTTTTATGGGATCGAGTCCGCCTGTCGACCATCAGGTATACGATCTAGTCACATGTTGTGGCTCTGGCAATCGCGGGGGTGTTTTTTTTTTTAACGAGGTTTGCTCCCGGTTTTCCGCCGTAATAAGACTACATAGGCATACAGTGTGAAGTTGACAGTCCGTCGTCATATAAGGGAAAAACCCTTGAGTACGACGTTAAACACCAATCAAACAAACAAATCCATTGAGTTGTTTAAATGTTTGACAATGCTTTCATGATTGACTCTCGCTGTCATATTTACTAGCTATTCCTGTCGTACATGTACACAACATCTGATTGGTTGTGTAGAAGTTTCCACTTGACCGTAACGTTTGGTTATATGTAATCAATCCGCCAAGTTTTGTAATCCAGAGTAGCTCCCAATAAAACTCTTGGTTATAGCGAAGATGCCACTGCTTTACAGTTTATGGATTAACCGACCAGTAGAGAAGCTCAATATTACACAGCCTGGCGTGCAAGAAACCGGGCACAATCTGCCAATCAATCAGGCATGATAGCCTGTTTCAGGATTGTTCAGAATTTATTAATAGTTCACACCACACTAGCCTACATCGATGTATCGTTCACGGGATTGAGTCTGTCGTAAAAAGGTAGAGTGTGCAGTGGAAAATATGTCCTCATATAAGTGAATCTCCCTCGATTACGACGCTAAACCCCAATCAAACATACAAACAAATTCGGATGCTATAGGATACAGCTCAAGAAGCTTGAAGATGAGGTAGATGCTAATACGTATCCTAAAGACTATACAGTCAATAGAGATATGGCGTGCAACTGTACCAAAACTTTTTAAAAATTAGGCCTGTCTGTGAATAACAAATAACGTTGAATTCATATGACCTAATTGCCGAAAAAGACATGTGGTACTGCTGAGAAATGATTGCCACATGTAAATGGACGTCGAGTGGTGATTTTATGTGTCGACCTAACCCAAAAGTGTCCAAGGAATAAAACGATTAGTCTTAAGTCAGGGTAAGGAGGCCATGCAATTGCTACACATTACTAGATAGTGCAGAGCCATAGCAGCGTTCTGCTATTTCTAAAGGTTAGGAAGACTCGAGTATCATAGCTAGAAAATGAGGAGGCTGATACATTTTGTGTAATGTGGTTTTCTGTACGTATGGTACCTGGTATTTCTTAATGAAAAACGGCCCCTCATGCTGCCAGTTGGTCCCGTGTTACGGAACGTATAAAATAAAACCCATCGTTCGCGTCACGGGAGGAAATTGCCGTCTTTGAAACCGTGTCAGCATAGATAGATACACCCCTGTTATTAACAGCGCAATGCTTTAGGTATCCGTGTCAACAAATGAGTACGGCGCTGCAGTTGTGGCACCGTTGTTTTCCTTACTACTAAACCTTTTTAACATATGTTACAAAATATTTTTTGTTGGGTTTCGGAAGACTTCGAATAGTTTATTCGCTGAAGATGTATTGTTAGGCTCTCTGGAGTTTTATATGAGATTGGAGATACCTTAAGCCTACCTACGTCCTGTCTCTGTTTGATTTCTTGTAATTGTCCTGTCTCTGTTTGATGTCCTTTAATTGTCCTCGCTCTGGTTGATGTCTTGCAATTGTCCTGGCTCTGTTGGTTGTCTTGCAATTGTCCTGTCTCTGTTTGTTGTCTTGTAATTGTCCTGGCCGTGTTTGATCTCTTGTAATTGTCCTGTCTCTGTTTGATGTCTTGTAATTGTCCTGGCTCTGTTTGGTGTTTGCAATTGTCCTGGCTCTCTTTTTTATCCTTCCATTGTCCTGTCTCTGTTGGTGTTTTTGGAATTGTCCTGTCTCTGTTTGATGTCTTGTAATTGTCCTTTATTTGTTGTCTAGTAATTGTCCTGTCTCTGATGTCTTCTAATTGTCTTGTTTCTGTTTGATCTCTTGTAGTTGTCCTGGCTCTGTTTGTTGTCTTGTAATTGTCCGGTCTCTGTTTGATGTCTTGTTATTGTCCTGTTTCTGTTTGATCTTTTGTATGTGTCCTGGCTCTGTTTGCTCTCTTTTAATTGTCATGTCTCTGTTTGATGTCTTCGAAATGTGGTGTCTCTGTTAGGTGTCCTGGAATTGTCCTGTATCTGTTGTCTTGTAATTGTCCTTTGTCTGTTTGATGTATTTTGATTGTCCTGTCTCTGTTTGATGTCTTGTAAAAGTCCTGTATCTATTTGTAGTACTATGATTGTCCTGTCTCTGTTTGATGTCTTATAATTCTGCTGTCTGTGTTTGATCTCTTGTAATTGTCCTGTCTCTGTTTGATGTCATGTTATTGTCTTGTCTCCGTTCAATGTCTTGTAATTATCCTGTCTCTGTTTGATGTTATGTAATTGTCCTGGCTCTGATCTCTTGTAATTTTCCTGGCTCTGTTTGTTATCCTGTGATTGTCTTGTCTCTGTTTGTTGTCTTGTAATTCTCCTGTCTCTGTTTGTTGTCTTGTACTTGTTCTTTCTCTGATGTCCTGTGACTGTCCTTTCTCTGTTTGATGTTCTGTAATTGTCCTGTCTGCTGGTGTGTTGTAATTGTCCTGTCTCTCTTTGATGTCTTGTAATTGTCTTGTCTCTGCTTGATGTCTTGTAATAGCCCTGTCTCTGTTTGATGTCTTGTTATTGTCTTGTTTCTGTTTGATCTCTTGTTGTTGTCCTGGTTCTGTTTGATGCCTTCTAATTGCCATGTCTCTGTTTGGTGTCCTGTAATTGCCCTGTATCTGTTGTCTTGTAATTGTCCTTTGTCTGTTTGCTGTACTTTTATTGTCCTGTCTCTGTTTGATGTCTTGTAAAAGTCCTGTATCTATTTGTTGTACTATGATTGTACTTTCTCTTTTTCATATTTTGTAATTGTCCTGTCTCTGTTTGTTGTCTTGTAATAGTCCTGTATCTGTTTGATATACTATGATTGTCCTGTCTTGATTTGATGTCTTATAATTGTCATGTCTCTGTTTGATGTCCTGTAATTTTCCTGTCTCTGTGTGCTGTAATATGATTGTCCTGTCTCTGTTTGACGTTTTGTGTTTGTCCTGTCTCTGTTTGTTGTCTTGTAATTGTCCTGTCTCTGTTTGTTGTCTTGTAATTGTCCTGTATCTGTTTGATTGTCCTGTCTATTTGTTGTCTTGTAAATGTCCTGTCTCTGTTTGACGTTTTGTGTTTGTCCTGTCTCTTTTTGTTGTCTTGTAATTGTCCTCTATCTGTTTGATGTCCTATGATTGTCCTGTCTCTGTTTGTTGTCTTGTAACTGTCCTTTCTCTGTTTGTTATCTTGTAATTGCCCTTTCTCTGTTTGATGTCCTGTGATTGTCCTTTCTCTGTTTGATGTCCTGTAATTGTCCTGTCTCTGTTTGATTTCTTGCAATTGTCCTGTCTCTATTTGTTGTCTTGTAATTTCTCTGTTTGTTGTCCTGTCTTTGTCTTCTGTCCTGTTTCTATTTGATGTCTTGTAATTGTCCTTTGTCTGTTTGATGTTTTGTTATTGTCCTTTGACTGTTTGATGTCTTGTAATCGATTTTGTCTGTTTGATGTCTTATAATTGTCCTGTCTCTGTTGTGGTCTTGTTATTGTCAGTTCTCTGTTTGTTGCCATGTCTCTGTTTGTTGTCCTGTCTCTGTTTGATGTCTTATAATTGTCCTGTCTCTGTTTGATGTCTTGTAATTGTCCTTTCACTGTTTGATGTACTATGATTGTGCTACACATTTTACATGTCCTTGATTATTGCCATGTGCTGCTATTGTCGTTTGTTTCACCCACCGAGTTGACCAAGTCTCACAGTTATAGGCATAGACTAGCCTTTAAGACGGAGTGTAACACTTACATCTATCGATCTTCAATATGTTGAATCTCTGTTGTGTGCTTGTTTTTTTAGTGTGACTGATTGCGGGAAGTGTTTTCGTTTCTCAGTGGGTTCACATTGGATGATAAATTATCAGGGTTTTTTAACCACCAGTTTTCCTGACAAGAAGTCGGATTGGGTTAATTATTCGCTGGAAGTATCGGATAAAGAGATCAACGCGCCCTCGACTAGTGGAGGAATGGGTTGTCCACATTAATTGAAAACAAGCAGAATTGACGAGCTTGGTTTGTATTGATCTCAGCACTTGACAAACACAGTCCAGACAACCGCTGTTAATTAATTATACAACCCTGTCTTCTCTCCTAATACGTCTTGAGTCACAAATTGGACAACACAAAATTTACGAACAGATGCGGCCGAATAAATCGAGCTGTGCACAGTGTTTTCCGTCGTGATAAGACTATTAACCGTCTCTTAAATCAATAAACCACATCGTTCTTTAATTCGTATTTCCTTTAAATGTAGAATTGCATAATTGTCCGTGTTGAGGTGAGGAGTAACTGTAGTACGTTGCAGGCTTTCAGAGTTGCGGCCCCTTAATTGTTTTTTTTTGGATAGCTCCGACAACGGGCCCAGTTCGATCATGTCCGGTGGTTTAGATGGTACTTAAGGACAGTTGTTAGACATAAAAATACAGGTCTGTGTATAGGTTTGTCAGGGTATTCAATCAAGTTTCAATCGGCAGATGATGCATGCCATTGCGGTCCCCAACTGCACCTTTCTCCTGGGATATAGTGATTTGATATCGACATGACTTCCCAATCAATTCTATGTCATTTTTTGTACCAGAACTATTAGAGACTGTTTTATTCAACATTGGTTTTCTAATATCAGTGTAGGTGGTTGGAGGGAGCTAGTCTTGGCTTTAAGTCCTCCCTCTTCGATTTTCAGGTTGGAGGTCGTGTAAAGGTTAGAAGGGGAAATTGGAGGAAAAAATGTGCGCCTAAAAAGTTGAGACGCAATTAATTGTTTGTCGTTTCATCTTTATCTTGTTTAAAAGGATGCCGGCCCTTTTCTTGGCACGACGTAGGTCACAAGCACATACGCTTGTATCCAACTGGTATAGATATCTGTTTTATTTAGACTGCTAGTAAACAGTCTCATCAAAAGCAAAAAATAACAACAAATAAAGCAAACTAAAGCCAGAGTGTTGTACTTGCGGGTGATTAACACATCCGATTTCTAATGACGGTGCTATTTGGTAAAACCATGGAGCTTTATGGAGATATCTCAATAACATCATTGTAAAGCTTCCAACTTATCGTCAAAATGTTGGTCATCGCTTTGTGTTAAAAACCCCAGGTGAGGGCAACGTTTTTCGATCCGAGTTTGCTGTATGTGTTTGGGTTTTTTTTTTAGCGATTTTGAGGACGTACTGATTACAATGGTTCCAATGTTAAGCCCTCGGATTCTATTGTCATATGTATATGTCTACTGTTTGAGTGAACATATCTCACACTCCCCGGTACACGTGTTGTTTATAGGCTTAATAAATGGAACAGGTGCGAGCTCCAGTGACTAGCAGTGTTCGTTTGATAATCGCTTACTTCCTCTTGAGATGATTCTAAACTCGCCAGGTTGTTTTCTCGAATTTAACCGACTCAATCTACGCTTGGCATCCCGGAACTAATTACACAGATTATATTTATAGATTAAAAGCAGGTACAGATGTTCCCCAAAAGTCGGGGTCTCCTGTATAGCAATCCTATCATGTATATAGACCCCTACGCCACGGGCTCCCGATTAGATTCTATGCCGAGTTGGAGCGCAGGGGCTTGATAACCATAAAGACCGTTTACGTATAATAAAAAGATAAAAGGCAGACACTCTGGGGGTCGACGCATCTTGTACCGAGTTGAAATTTAGCCGATTCAAGTCCACTAACAACATACAATAATTCCACTATCTTCTATTGACAGTATGGTTATTAATAGTAGGGTATAGTAACAACTCTGAATAAAGATAATGAATTTGTTTTGGCTCCACTTTTCGGTTTATTGATTAAACCATCATTAGGAGTGATCAATAAACCGAATCGTTGAGTCAAAATGAACTCATGATCTTTCTTCGTGGTTTGTACTAAACATTAATAAAGTCTTCACTTATTTAATGGGATCCAATTTCCAAACTAGACCTATGAATCTTGCATTAAGGTGCACGATTGGCTTTTTAGCAAGTTTAGCGCTAGTTAGACGATAATTTGCATATGTGCTATATTGTAGCAAACTAGCCTCTAAATAGTAGGGATATTCATGAATTCAGCACTGCGTCTAACAGCAACCCGTCATTCATTTAATCAATCAATCAATCAGTCAATCAATCAATGTTGCAATAACATAATATTATAATAGAAAAATCAACATCACGAAATTTTATTAATTT
>JARFOD010114474.1:0-15117 GCA_031763545.1 Mopalia muscosa
AGCCCTAGTGAGGATTTGGATGTATCTGCTTAACCAAACAAAGTAACATTTTGATAGAAAAACATGTTTTACCTGATTTCATCTTTTGATATTTGTCTACCAGTGTTGAAGACTTCTGCCACTTGAGATACGATGGGATCATAGTTAAGGCTGGCCACAGCGACCACCTTCTCTCCTCTGAAACGAGTAAACACACATTGCTCATTTCACATATATTGAAATCATCTGAACCTAAGTTCAAATGTTTGTTTGATAAGTGTTTTAATGGGGAATGTTAGTTTTATAAGTGTTTGGAGGGGAATCTTTATTTGATAAGTGTTTAAAGGGGGGCATTTGTTTGGTAGGTGTTTTTAAGGTAAAGTTTTGTTTGATAGGTGTTTTAAGGGGGAGTACTTGTTCGATAAGTATTTGTTTTAAAGTTGTTCCCTAGATACAACTTTTATTAATAAAATTTACTTACTTTGTGTAATAAGCTACAAACTTCAGCTCATCTAGGTTTCCATGTATAATAACATCATCAAATCCGGGGCCGTATCCTGTATAAACAAACAAATTATACTATATAGCACAAAAACAAAACTGTTTATGAAATGTTACGACTCAAACAAAATGTCTTCACTTTCAAAAATGTTTAATTGATTGGGGTTTTAAGCCACACATAAAAAAAAAAAAATGTTTGATTATCTACTTTGAAAGTACATTGTATCAACCACAGCAACATAATGTCAACAGGACTGGTCTCTAGGGTTTTTACTTTGAACTAATAATTACCCCGGCAACATATGGTATTTTTGTATAATGTGACTACGTTTTCAACATAATGTCAGTTGTAGTGGTCTTTATGGTATTGGTGTAGAATGTAAGAACTATCACAACACAACACAGCAGTTCTATTTCTTACACTTTTCCCTGTTAATAGTTAGTTTGTTACTGTGTATCGTAGACTTTTCCCAAACTGTACTGTTAATAGTTAGTTAGTAACTGTGTATTGTACTCTTCCCAAACTGTACTGTTTATCGTTAGTTAGTTGCTGTGTATCGTAGACTTTTCCCAAACTGTTCTGTTAATAGTTTGTTAGTTACTGTGTATCGTAGACTTTTCCCAAACTGTACTGTTAATAGCTTGTTAGTTACTGTGTATCATATACCTTTTCCTAACTGTACTGTTAATAGTTAGTTAGTTACTGTGTATTGTAGACTTTTCCCAAACTGTACTGTTAATAGTTAGTTGGTTAGTTACTGTGTATCATAGACTTTTCCCAAACTGTACTGTTAATAGTTTGTTAGTTACTGTGTATCTCGTACACTTTTCCCAAACTGTACTGTTAATAGTTAGTTAGTTACTGTGTATCATAGACTTTTCCCAAACTGTACTGTTAATAGTTAATTAGTTACTGTGTATCATAGACTTTTCCCTAACTATACTGTTAGTAGTTAGTTAGTTACTGGGTATGGTAGACTTTTCTCTAACTGTACTGTTAATAGTTAGTTAGTATTGTAGACCTTTCCCAAACTATACAGTTAATAATAACTGTATAACACAGCCTGTGTAACTCAGACTTTTCCTGTACTGTCTAGTGTACTGTTTATATTTACCTGTGTATCGTAGACTCTTCCCGTATTGTACTGTCCAGAAATATGGTACACTGTGCAGTTCAACACCTTTACCCAGAATGCTGTATGCAGCAATACGACCTGTTAAACAAAAAAAACTCAAAGAATGGTTTTCTGTAAATACACATTTAACACATATTTGTGAATTGCTCAGGAAATCTTTACTCCGAATGAGTAAATTATTTTAAAGCCTTGCAGCTTGATTGCTACATGTGTGCCCATATACACAAATATATCTACAACAACCAGTGTTTGCTGGGATTTAACACCCCACTTAAGGTTATTTCACTTACATCATAGCATGCCAGCACATTAGGTGAAGAAGATCCATTAATATAGGTACTGCCTTTCCAAAAACAGGTCCGAGCTTTTCTGATTTTGATGGGTGAAGGAAACCCCCCTCAACACCAGTGGCAACCAACAAAAACAAGATAATCACATGATGTAATACAAACACACTACAAACAGGTCAGCCTCATGTTGCCTCTAAGCTCTGTTTGTTTGTTTGACTGGTGAAATACTCAAGGGTATTTCACTTATATGAGGCAGTCTGTACACAGCCTTTATATTATGGTGGAAAACCGAGAGGAAACCTCATAAAAAACAGTTGAAAAAAAAGGTACGACAATGGTTATTACGACAAAGTTTGACTGGAAACAAATGATAAGTAGAACAGGTTACCATGATGATGTGCCATTTGCCAATGTCCTATATTGACTCTATCATCATTGACTGTGAACAGAGGAAACTCCACGATGTCCCCTGCTGCAAACACGTCCGCTACATTCGTCTTCATCAACTGGAATTAAATTAAAAAATACTACAGACACATGAAAGTGTTCACATTGCTGAAGTTTGTTGAACTCTGCTCGATTGACTGATTGGTGTCATACTCAAGGGTATTTCACTTACATCCGGGTGGTGTATTCCGGCAATAATCTACCCCTGTATAACCATAAATGTGATTGATTGGTGTTTTACACTTTGCTTAAGGGTATTTCACTTATATGACGGCAGTGTATTCCAACAATTGTTTGTTTGTTTGATTGGTGTTTAACGTCGTACTCAAGGGTACGTATTTCACTTATATCACGACAGACACAAATACAGAACATCACAAACAAATCTGCTCCTGTTACCCTTTAGTTCTGCCAACACCAGGGCAACAGAAAGCAACCTCTTTTCTCGCCTCTTACGATCGACTGAGGAAGCCGAGGGATTATTCTGCAGGGCCATGGCCCTTTGTCAAAGGTCTGCTTTGGCTGAATGTTTACCATCCTTGAAAACACCGAGTACCGTTTCAAAATGCCCAGATCTCAATCACCCCCTATATTACACAGTGTTTTAATAACCATTTGAACCTTTAGCTGTAAAATTAATATTACAACATAAATACAATATTCTAATATGTTTAAATATCATCGCATAGTCCATACAGCAGATATCATAAAGTTTGTATAACTTCTATTCAATGACTCATCTGTATCGTGCCAGATAACCTTTCACAGACAGGTTTCTGAATATATTTAAGCTGAAGTTGATACGCGCAACCCATATATATATAGCCGCCTTCACTGGGTAAGAATTCGGAACTCAATTTGCCGTGAGCCTCTGTAGCTCAGTCGGTAGAGTGTTGGGCCTGTAACATAAAGGTCCCGGGTTAGATTCCTGCTGGAAGAAAGCAAAGTCTTCTTTGTTCATTTATTCAAAATGTATATATGCCAGAACCAGGCTTTCGGAATTACTCCAAGAAAAACGAATTGTGAGTAATATCTAGATAAAAAAGATGCTAATTTAGCGTCCCTGCGTCCGTGCTTTATGAAGAGAGAAGATCGCCGCATTCACAGGGTAAGAATTCGGGACTGGGGGGCAAGCAAATTTTTCTTTCTTCATTTATTCAAAATATATATATGCCAGAACCAGGCTTTTGAAATTACTCCAGCAAAAACCAATTGTGAAAAATATCTAGATAAAAAAATGCTAATTTAATGTCCTTGTGTCCGTGCTTTATGGAGAGAGAAGAGCGCCGCCTTCACTGGGTAAGAATTCGGGGCTCGCTTTGCTGTGAGCCTCTGTAGCTCAGTCGGTAGAGTGATAAGGCGTAACACAAAGGTCCCGGGTTCGAATCCCGGTGGGGGCAAGCAAATTTTTCTTTCCTCATTTATTCAAAATATGTATATGCCAGAACCAGGCTTTTGGAATTACTCCAGCAAAAACCAATTGTGGATAATATCTAGATAAGAAAAATGCTAATTTAGTGTCCCTGCTTTATGAAGAGAGAAGATCGCCGCCTTCACTGGGTAAGAATTCAGGACTCACTTTGCCTTGAGCCTCTGTAGCTCAGTCGGTAGAGTGTTGGGCCTGTAACCCAAAGGTCCTGGGTTGGAATCCCGGAGGCAAGCAAATTCTTCTTTTTTTCAAATATATATATATATATATTCTTAAAAGTAAACTCACAGGACCCATGCAGACTGGTATTGCAGTGAAATGTAAATTAAGTAAAGCATATATTCAATAAAAACAATGGTAGTTACAGGTTTTTAGAGCTAAAAGGAAGTTTCGTCATTACACGTAGGTTTTTTAGATTCATGTTTGTTTTGTATGGTCTATATGACAGATATTTTTTTGATACCAGATTTTTTATATTTCTGTTTAAGGGATTGTGTATGTCCTAATAACCCTAGACAACACAGGACTAGCTATTGTTTTTAATATGGCCTCTAGTATAAATGCAGGCATTTTGGTCTAAAATTTATGTTGCAATTTGTCTGTAGTTAATTAAAGATGCATTTGCTTTGTCATTAACATATGAATTCATGTTACCGGAGTGGGTGTTAAATGTATGTTCTATACAGCTGTTATGGTGTGTTTGTGAGGGTTTTTTGTCTTCCTGTTATACTCATGTTACCTTGGATCATTTATATTTAACAACAGGCCATATAACAATTTGTAATGTTAATATCCCAGTGCATAAGTCATTGTGACAAAGTCATGGCATAAATCATTCCCTGAATGGACACGCCAATAAGTTAAATTATATGAACCAAAACATTAACACAATTGAAGAAACGGTTTATCTTACTGTGTTAGGACCAATATGGACACCACTCACTTTCTCCGATGTGGACAGCACAAACATGAATGAGCTATCTACCTACATAGTTACGATTTCAGGAGAACGGCATTGACCGACAAAATAATAATGCGAAGTGAAACAGTGTTCCTACAGACAGTGTGGTTACACCTACAACAACCGAAATTCAATTGATTGGTCTGGTAAAGGGATCCGCAGAAGCTCACTTTTCTGGTGCCTTTCTCCACTCTTGTAAATAACTACCGTCTGAGCTAGTCTTATCCTCTTCTACACATCAGAATCAACGTCAAACTCGTCACATGCGTTTCCATTAATACGAGTCTACTTGAAGACTTTCTGTGGATTCCCATACTCTTGGGAATGGTCTCCTTTAACGGAAACTAAACTCCAAAATAATTTATCTTGGCGGCGACGTTTTCCCGTGGCGCTTAAGTTGGACTGATGCTGCTGTTTAAAACCAGGGTGTCTGAATTAAACTAGCTATTCTTAAAGAACAGGTCGATTAACAATGTTACCCCTATAGTAAAAGTAAATACAACATGGTATTGATTTAGCCTTGAAACATATATCTACTGCCTTCGACCTTAGTGTCAAGAAATCAAGGATTTTCTCTAATGAAGTTTATGTCGAATTGTGAGTTCTATTTACTTAATTTGTGGTACTGAAGGGCTGATCGATCGACAAAATGTAGGCTTGTTACCTCGCATTTACCCGCTGAATTGAGTTATATTTATGAAGGAT
The DNA here is from genome assembly GCA_031763545.1 of Mopalia muscosa. Taxonomy (NCBI): domain Eukaryota; kingdom Metazoa; phylum Mollusca; class Polyplacophora; order Chitonida; family Mopaliidae; genus Mopalia; species Mopalia muscosa. The sequence continues at coordinate 5,449 of JARFOD010114474.1, forward strand.
CTTGCTGAGCTAACGAACAAAACGAGCTCTCGTAAACGTGTTATTTCCCAATTTGGGCTGATTTCTCGATCAATATCGTCCCCGAGAACACCACAAGCTTTTTGCATAATTTATCTTGGCGGCGATCTCCATTTAGCTCTGATATCTTCGATCGGCAACACACCGCCTGACTCGTTATAGAAGTGTCGTCATTAACTTCGGTCCTGAATGTACAATATCTACACAAAGAAATAAACGGAACTAGGTTCATTTGACTTCAAATAAAGTAAATTTAATTTTAGAATACCATGTGATTTGGAGCCGAAACACTGGGGCACCGTGGATCATATACAGATCGCGGTCTGTGTGTCAGCCGATAGGAACAATACCTACAGTCATGGTGGTATTACTTCAGATGTGATTTGTGCATTACATTCATGGACTTCCAAGAGAACAGCCCCATGACGCATATTTAGAAGGATTAGCTGTGTGGACGTCTTGCTACCGGTAAAAACATTGACTGTGATTTTCAACCCTACCATCGACACACGTGTGACAGGCCCGATCATAACCAGAACTAAGTAGTACAAAATAAATCTGGTATATTTAAAATATCGTTGAATTACCTTTAAACTGTTTCAAAATGTGCTATACATTTCCTTAAACTGGCAAAGTTATAGCTATTTCAAAGTGTGGCCCGCCCCAGAACAACCCGAACTAAGTAGGAAAAAATAAATCTCTGGTATAGTTGTAAAGAAATTTAGATCACTTGATGTATAACATGATGTATAATATCTCTACAACTGACTCCGTTATAGCTATTTAAGTACAACAATGACCGCGTTTGTTCGGAATACATTTTTTTATTTTATAGAAAACTGGCCTGGAAGTTCAATAATTGAATTGGAAACTCATTGTATCCCGCGCGCTAAAGCCCGAAGCACAGACAACATTATTGAACAAGGATTAACACATTTATCAAATGAGACCATTTGCCATATCCGATTACTTTGTTAAAATACTCAAGAGGGAATGCGGGCCGACAGTTTATCAATTTATCAGGGCTTTAGCTGAATTAATATCTATCCCGGTGTTACTGTTCAGGGAATATCGACAGAAGTCATTACCTTCAATATATAAGGACCTACACAATGATAAGTCACTCTCCCAGGTACCATCCAACTTTGGAAGCCTAGAAATATGTAAATTCTAATAGCAAACAGATTCAACTAAAACCCATGGTTAACTTGTCTACTGAATTTCATAAAGGTGAAGACCCTTTGTACGTTGATCAAACCGTAATAAAATCGATTTTTCTTAGGCGATAAAGGAAAATCAACTGACATTCATACGCATGGACTTGTATTAAAAGAAACGACAATCATGTTAACACTAGCTTTTCTTATTTGCTTAAAAGATTCGAAATCCCAATAAAGTAACAAACACTGAACCAGAATCGTGAGGAATGTTATTTCAATAATCTATTGAAGTGAAAATATTTATTGTCAGTGAAGAATGTGCAAGTATTCCTACAACTATTGAATCACTACTCATGTTCAATTTTTCAATTTCTAACCAGCGCACATAGGTCTATTTTGTGTGTGTTTATTTTACAATCACCACTGAGTGGCAAAGACATTTTGTGTAAAACACCATATTAGTTATAACCTTGTCTGGTTTACAGTAAAGTTTTTATGGCTTTTAAATTTACGAAATCATAAAAGTCTCATTATGCCTTTAGGTGAAGTTCTCTTATTACTACAAAACGGCTCACAATTAAAAACACAATCTTTGTTTCCATTCAATAAAACCGTTGTATTAATTCAATGTTTACATAACATAGCATTGATAGCAGGTGTCTTGTTATTTGAACGGATGTTTGGAGCTCTCAAATCTACAAGGCAACAGGAAGCCGATCTGTGGTGTCCTTGTATTTTGTTCCGTCACTGTTCAGTCTTGTCTTTGTTTTTTAATTTTATTATTATATTCGATGGCGGTTTCTTTAAGCCGCTGGGCTGACACGCCGTCAAATAAGTGACATAATTTTACATACTGCGTAAAACCCACATGAAAGCAAATCAGGATGATAAACGAAGCAATAATCTGTGTCAGCCTTCATATATCATTTCAACAAACATATATCATTCCAGATTTATAAGTGTTTAGCGCCATATCCACCTTTATTTCAGATACGTTGCGATGTGAACATTTCGAAAATGTATTTATATCTTATTTAATTTATGTTTAATAACGTTTATATCTAATAAAGTTGATTTCAACTCATACAGAGCCACCCCTTTACGACATTCGATCACCACATCGCCAGTAATGTTGTCAAATAAGTCCTTCTTGGGGTTAAATTTAAAAATGTTTCCTGTAGCAGTTTAAACATTCCACACATTCAACCATTATTTATGCGATGTCATCGACTCATGTCGATTCCTGTACCTTTAACGAGGGATCTTGATTTATATGTAAAGCTAGATCGAAATTGCTGTATGATACAGACTTCTGGGAAATGTGATATTATTATATTTAAACAAACCCGATTAGACAAATAAGACATTTTTTAAACCATGGCCAACAGGGGTTGTAACAAAAAGGGAATATACTCAGTGTCTGCATATAGTCCTCTGCGTGAATCCGTTTATAACCTGTGTATTCTGATTTCAAAATACACTAATAAAGTCAGGTACGTAATACTTTATCTTAACAGATGAAAACAACCGAAAGCCCCTATTTCATCACTTTTACATACTTGTGTCTCGGCCTTGGCTCACGGATTATTGTCTCAAGTTGTTGGTCTATCGAGAACTGAACAGTATTAGCATCCTATTTAAAAAAAAAAAAAAAACAATTTATGTGTGTAATTTTCAATTATATTTATATATCTTGCACGTGCTTAATTATAACATGTCCAATTGATAAGATTATCTTTAAATATATATTTTGAAATATAAATAAATTGACAATCTGTTCAGGACACATGGTAGCGGTAATACCCCTAATGTGAGCAAAAACGCTTTGCAATAAATCAATCAAACCATTGATCTCCTTCGATCCAAAACTCTAATTTAGGTTATTTCCCGAAGTAAAATGCAGCTGTACGTGTGGTGATTTTGGCAGTCGATTCAGGTTAAAATATTTTCAAATGATATAAAATTATTTCGTCATTTGTCATTAAGACAAGTTTATTTTGCTTATGCGACGTTTTTTCCAGCATACCTGAAACACCTTTTCACATTTTTTTTACATTTACGTAAATAGATGTGTGTGTGTTTTTTTCAGTTTAAATTGACATTTACACAATATAATGCACTATAATACCGTAGCATCTGGCACTCTGGCTAAAAGGGTAGTTTGTTTAAAGAATAAAAATGCTGTCCTTACTTACCACTGGAGGAAAATTACCTTTCCAGCATTTTGGAACCACTTCGCCACATCTTGGTTGGGCTAGTTAAATTATCCTTTGTCATCCTTCAGCGTGGCTTTAAACACAAAGCAATCAATCGATCGATGCACAGATCACTGGATATAGTCCGTCTGTGGACCATCGGGTATGTACGAGTGAGTCATGCAAAGTGGCACTGTCAATCGCAGGGTTGTTTTTTACAATGTTTCCTCCCGGTTTCAATCGTAATTAGGCCAGGAACAGGGCGAAGCGGACAAATTCTCGTTTTATAATTAAAGCACATGTAAATATAACTTTAATCAAACAAATAAACTATCTTATCCACAGACAAGAAAGCTGTATTTATGAATGGACATCATGTTTGTGTTAGTGCCAAGTGATGGTGGAATGCAGCACTGTCACACAAGTGACAAAACTTAATCACATGTAAAACACCAACCAATCACTCCTGGTCGAACTGCTGATTAAAAAGACGCAGTGTCTTTTGTTCCGGTAGCTAGACTTTTTGCTTAACTGCATGATGAGTCAGTCGACCACAACATTTAACAGATATTCAGCTCTGTGATGAGTTACTCTTATATTTCTGACTATAACCGCTAAATGTATAGTCTGACCGTGATCAAATATCGCCAAGAACTTTATTTAGTCTCGCCATATTAATTTTTTACGATTTTTTTTATAATAAGCCTGATGACAAGACCGCCCTGCTTCAGATACAATAGAACAACCGATACCACCACGAACCAATTGTCAACGACCGTTGTAGACATCTTGTTTAATGTGGTCAAATTAAGTGAAAGTTAGTTGCAGGATTGTCTTGACATCAGTTCAATACTATGCATACAGGGCTGTACTTACATAGAGTAAATTTACAAGGACATTCAAACTACATTTTTTAAATTTAAAGATGTACAATAAAATTTACTGCTATCAATATGAAATACACCAAATTGGTGGAATTTAAAGGGACCAAACTTCCTTTAAGGCGATGCCAAAAAGCTTTTTCCACATGACATCAGAATATTGGTCGATTCATTGAATGATTGATTGATGTTTGACGTCGTGCTTAAGGGTATGTCACCTACATATCGGCGGTGTATTCCAACAATAAAAGACACTAGCACAACCATAAAATCTGAATTAGCACAAGTGGTGATCATCGTCCAGCTAGCGCTATGGTTTGTTAAAAGCCAATCGTGCACCTTAATGATCATTAGCCAGTGAACTCTGCAAACAGAATGGGCGCTATTGGCAACACGTTTTAAATCGGTACTTAACAGCAATTATACATATTTCTAGCGGAAATGTGACAATTGTTATTTATGCCGGTAACTACAACTTACATTCAATTGCATGCGAATGAAACCAGACATAACATAAGTAACCCTTGACGCTGAATACTGTTATAACACTTGGCTCGTAAATTATTTACTGCGCTCAGTAGTATTACTATTTACTGTATTGCTCGTAACCCAGATAAACGCAGCTGTCGATCAGACTGACGTTTACTTGCAAGCCACGTAGTACTCATCAGATAAAAGGACAATCGGACTGGAGTAAACACTACTATGAACTGAAAAAGACATGAACTAACTACTGAGAACACTTTCATATTAGCCTGTTTAAAATACACAGTTATACACGGAAATAGCTCAGGACTACTAATCTAGCTTAACTAGCTATGACAGAAATGTAAACAGCCTAACCGAATGAACACTTTTCAACAAGACTACAGGGATATTGATGGCGCTGGTGAATTCAGTTCTCAAAGTGCCCGAGAGTGATAAATGGGGACGTCAAAGTCAGTACGATCTGTTAATAATTGGATTAGGCTCTGAATGGTCCACTATCTACTGGTTAAATTAATATCGAATCCCTTGTCGCTGAGAATGGGAGAACATCGCTGGTAAGTCACCCGGATTCTTTTGTTATAGACGTGCAAATTGATTGTTCTAAAATAATTCGTTCGTCGATGTACTTTAGGAACAACCTTCAAATGGATTTAAACAAAATCGCTCACATGGTGATGACGTTTACATATCGCTTTGTAGACTTGAGAAAACATACAACTGGCCGTAATCAGAACCCATAAGTTTATTAATAGAATGCACATGACAATTCGTGTTGGTTTGTCATTTAATGACGTACAAAATGGTGTTTGCGTTGTAGTCAAATGAATGACTTTTATGCAGACTGCGAAGTAACCTTCTATTCCCAAACGTCTATCCCCATCCACAGAAAACAGACTTTGTGAAAGATCGTCATGTTTCGAGAATGTGCGGTACATTTGCGTGGGTTCTGATATCCAGTCAGACACAATGATTTTAACAGCCCGGCTTTCACATTTGAGCCTAATTATGAAAGTACAATGTTCGTGTGACTTGGTATTAACGCATCATCTCATTGAGGACAACACCGATAATAACATGAGACAAGGCAGAACTATTCCAAGACACACACAAACAACATTGGGAGCCCCAGAGCAACATTAAGCACCGTCCAACCGTCCGCAATTAAATTTATCATTAAACACTAATTGCAAAGTGACATCAGTCCGGATCCCTTTCTATTTTTATTTTATGTTTTTGTGGCAAAATCCGAGACAGATGTGTCTTTTACCTGTTTTTCGTTCACGAAAGGGGTCTTTCCAGGGTTTCATAAAAGAGTCTGTTTCATACAGATTGTCTTCATTCTTGTCGTGCAATCGACCATCACCACGTCGTTTTGATCTTTTCCCAACAAACACCAGATTTTTTTCTTATCAAGACGTTCAGATTTGCCTGTAGCAGAACGAATATTTTTTAAATACGAGATTCCCTTTTTCTCACTTCATAATTAAAGCCGCCCCGTGAGGGAGTGGGTGGGCCATGGCCCTGCAGAATACTCCCTTGGCTTCCTCGGTCGATCGTAGGAGGCGAGAAAAGAAGTTGCTTTCTGTAAAGGGTAACGGGAAGCAGATTTGTTTGTGATGTTCTGTATTTGTGTCCGTCGTCATATAAGTGAAATACCCTTGAGTACGACATTAAACACCAATCAAACAAACAAATCATAATAAAGCAACGTTGACTTTGTCGATCATTTATATGTTGTTGAAAGTTTCTTTCTTTTCTTTAACTGGTTTATTAAGCGCCTTAGACTAGTGGCTTTGCATATTTTCTGTGTTTTCTAGTTAGGTTAGGTTTCATAACATTTATCAGTCTCAGGTATGACCACTTAACATAAATTATGTTTTAGTTCTTTACTAACGAGAATGTGATGCATGTAAGGCCTGGAGTAACTGGATTCATCCGGTGAATAAAGTGTCCCAATATAGGAGTGATATTTAAAATTATACTTTAACATTCAATCGAGTTGACTGTTTCGTTTTTGTCCTATAATAAACACATACAAGTATAGCTTGAACAGGATGGGTCACATCTTGCGTAAAGAATGTGATCGTTAAAGCAATACTCCTGGCTGAAATAACTCCTCTTTCCCTTTGAAAGGTTAACATTACATATACTTAAAAATGGCATAAACTTCTCGTTTCTTTACTTCAAGAAATAACCCGGGGTTACAGATATATACCTTCCTACGACCACAGGCAGCTGACATTTAGGGCGTGACCAACCCTGTCCATGACGTCACGCGACTAACAGTCTCGTGTGTTACGGGCTAATAACATGTGTGAACCAATGACCTATAATATCTCATTGGTGACAATTGTCAAATGTTTAAACAGTCGACTTTACATGTGTCGTGACGAAGGCACCTATTTTGAAAAGAAAGATATTGGACTGGTCCATATTTGTGAAGCTCTTCTGTTTAATGCTAAAACTAGACATGGCCAGGTGGATAATTTTGACTACTTTGTGCATTACCCATTATTTAAGATCCAATTACAAAATTGATATTGCTCGATTAGAAAATTAGAGAGCATAATTGAACACAAAAAATGATACCCGTTTTACTATATGCATTTTATTGCAGCCCATAGTATCTCTTTAAAGAAGAAACAGAAAGCACGGGTATTTAAATCACCTAGATATTTGACTTTCGTCAAATAGGACACTACACTGTGTGAATTTCGTGCAGGTCATTGGTATTCTATTCCAATAGATTAAATGGCCTTGATGAGGAATCGCATGTCAGAGCGATTGTCCAGACGTTCACCAGCATGTGTGTCAGCATTATAAATCAGACATTTATTAACAATAAACTATATTTTGTGAATGTCATTTGCGTGCTATCTGGTAGCATAGCCCAATATTTTTCCTACAGAAAACACATGTTATTCACTTGTCCTTTTCCAATGTGTGAAATATCTTGTTTCGATCAAATAACTATTTTGCCGAAGGCTGATACGAGAACTATAGATTCCGGAGATGGACAAACAATGTAATATTCTAATCATTGATTTTTTATACGATCTATCTTCTGTAAGAACCTCTTCACTTTGTCACTGTCTGATCTCTTGAGAATTGGATTCTGTGACTAGGCTAAGTTAACCACGGTAATTAAGAAGACTCCTTGCTTTGCGGGTTTTCGTGATGAAGCGGAACACGATTGGGTGTCTTTTTGTCAAACAGATCTACACAGAGTGCTCTCAAGCCGTTACTCTCTGATTTGCGATCATGATTTTTTCTGGAGCATTGATGCGATTTCGATGAGATATAACGTTTCATTAGGCTTGAGCAATCAAGAGCACTTGTTTATAATAACGCTTTAATATCATTGTCACTGTTTCAGCAAAAAAATGTCAACTAGCTGTAGGAATGGCAGATATTGTCTCGAACATCATAGATAATCGTGGGCAAGTTCGAATACCCTTGTTGACCCAAGTCATATAAAGGTGTCGCACGACATGTCTCCAGCCAGCACAGTGATGCTTTAAAGAACATTTCCTTGGATTTTTGCACCATAGTTACCAAAGGCAGAGGTTGAAACGGACACGGCGTTGTAATATTAATGAGGTTCACTTCATTACGACATTAACAACAAAGAAAATAAAACATATAATCCGGATGTGCTAAAGCCTTTTGAGCGCTACTGTGGTTTTATATTTGGAGCCAGGTGTGACAAAGTAAATAGAACGAAATTGAAACACTGCAGATGTATTTAATATAAAAAAATTAAATTTCAGCGAAACTGGGAATCTTGACACATTTTGATCATGAGTAAGTAATATATGGATACAGCCGCAGATTCGTAGTTCTATCTGACACTTTTTCTCATTGGATCTCTAAAAGTACTACGCTTGTTCACATAGATTGAATAATATTACATTGCCTTTTATACAAAATGCAAGACATTGCATGAGTTAGCGATTAAGTTATGTTGGCACATGCAGTATCCAAAGTGAAAACTAAGTGCGCCGTTTCTATACAGCAACTTATACTGTTTCAAGCGCACTGGTTCAAAGAACATGTCATTTAAATTATTGCTGAATGGAATTGCGTATGTAGTAGGTGTTATGTTCTTGTATGAAAGACAAGTAGACACAGCACTTCAAATCTCTAGACTTACTCCATCACCTGTATCCAGATAAGTTGCTCTGCGAGTGTCTTTTCTCTCTAACCACACCGTCGCGACAACAATCTCACTGGTTCGAACAGTCCATTTATGAACTCGATACGAAATGCTCCGTGGTGGATGTGAACAACACTGGCTTCATGTAATGTCTTCGATCAGTTTGTTTCACAAACAGGTGTGGTTTATCCAACAGCACGTCAACTATGTAGCTGTCGTCTCCTCAGCGCAGATCTCTGGTGTCGATACCGAATCACCAACCAACTTGAGGCACCAATAGAAACCCCCATACCAAACTCAATCGACCTGTGGACATATTTACGTAAAACCAATTTAACATGTATATGCCAATATATTTGTTTTGATTGAGGTGCGCATTTCTGGTTATTATGAATAACCATAACTGTAATCCTTGAAAGTGTATTACTACTGTTCCCAGCTCACACGCTGCATTTTTTATTTATGTTGGACACCAATCAACCACATGCGGCGTCAGTATACAATATACAATACCCGGAAACCGTTGATACGCGTTGGTCAAACAGTTAATCCTCTCAAGCAGTTACCTGTATTCAACTGATTGTCAAAACACCACGGTTGTAAATAATGTACATGTAGTCAAGTTTTTTCATCAAAGTTAACGGTCTTCAAATTCATTTTTTTTTATCGGGTCTGCTGTGGGATAAAGATACCAATCTCAACTTTTGGAATATGCAATAGTAAAAATTTTAAGCAAATTTTTAGCGAGGGGGGGGGGGGGGGGGGGGGGG
>JARFOD010114485.1:2227-15117 GCA_031763545.1 Mopalia muscosa
TTTAAGATGTAGAGGTTTTGATTTAATATATATTATATATATAACTAATTATGATCAGAAAATACTCAAGAAGAAATATGTATAACTAATTATGATCAGAAAATACTCAAGAAGAAATATATATAACTGATTATGATCAGAAAATACTCAAGAAGAAATATATATAACTAATTATAATCAGCAAATACTCAAAAAGAAATATATATAACTAATTATGATCAGAAAATACTCAAGAAGAAATATATATAACTAATTATGATCAGAAAATACTCAAGAAGAAATATATGTAACTAATTATGATCAGAAAATACTCAAGAAGAAATATATATAACTACATTGTAATTATGATCAGAAAATGCTCCTGGTGTATTTACACAGTTGTAATTTGCCCAACAAGGACCACACAGTTTACTGTAATTTACTGATGGCTAATATCACTACAAAACATGGCCAAGGGTTTTTAAATATTTTTTTATACAATGGACAATACCATATGTCCTGTAGGTAAGCTGGTGAAGTATTATATAAAGTTAATTGTTTTTTTATCATCACTATTCATAGTGACATAAACAAACAGTGTTGTGGGAAAGTAGCTGAAAAGGTAATGTAGGGTTTTTCACTGCTTAGCCATAAATCGTTCTCAACTTTGTTTAATTCACAAAAAATGTCTGGTATAAAACATGAATTGTTTTGATAGCCTAAGGCAGTGCCATGGTTTCTGGGATCAAAGGTATCAGTCTGTACTAGCCCTCAGTTAACCCATGGTGGAGATCTCTTAACATCCACACCTCCAGTCTCTTACAGCTTTCTTACCTTTAGATAACAGTCCAGTTCTGTCAATGGTTGTATATACTTGTATTGATAAACTGGAATACTAAACTCTTCATCTCCCCTCCCTTATCCACAATGAAACTCTAGGAGAAGCAGAGACTGGTCATACAACCAACATGTTACCCTGATTTATCAGCACTTTGTTGTGCAGAAATCACCTTCAGTTACACCTAGCGTCAATCAAAAGTAAATTTGTCGGCCAAATTGTTTTATTTGGAAATTGTTTTAAAAAATATAATTCGGAGAGACCTCATATAAAATATGATCTCATGTAGTTAATCTTCAGTACCACGAAGTGAAACCGTTCCATTAAACATGTGTTTTTATCGTAGCTCAGTCAGTAGGCAGTAGACTAGTGAGTATCTAGCAAAGAAACTACTACTTGACATAACTCTCATTCTTTGTACCAGAAATATTGATTGCTTATTTTTTTATTACTCTGAAACAACAGATTGCAAGTTGATGTATTGATTTTTTATTACCCATAACAACTTGATATTAAGATCTATTTTGAAATTTGTCTCCGGGAGTTTATCTAGAACATGAGATGATTCATCTGGAGAAAAATTACCTTTCCAACATATGGAAACACTTAACATCTTGGCTGTGCTAGTGTCAATTATTGCTGGAGTACACCTCCGTCATAAAAGTCATATACCCTTAAGCATGGTGCACAACACCAATCAATGAATCAATCAAAATAAAGTTGGGCACCGGCATCAACAGCGAGGTTGCATAGGTGTAAAATTAAACAGTGACAAAAAAGATACTCCTAAACTGTATTTTACACTGTATTTTCATTCAGGTAGACAGGTAGGATATTTTCTTTGGGCGCAGCTTTTTTCTGTTTTTTGTTCGAAAATTAATAATCCTTTAGTTCTTAGGCCATCCATATTAATTAAATCGTTTCTTGTAACCCTACCTAACCAAAAATTTCAAGGCAAAAAAAAAAAGATAATGTTTAATTTTTTTATTTGTCAATTTTCAGAAAATGGGGAACTAGTTTTCATGAATTAGAATAAGAAAAACCTCCTCACCCAAAAACATGGGTTATGTTGTTCTTTCAATGAAAATTGAATACACTGCCATTAAATAAGTAAAGGAGCCTGCAGCAAGGCCTAAAATGACCAGTTCATGTATAAATTTTGTTTGTCAGAGTTTATTTTTAATGTTATTATACCCACATTTTTATATTCTTGTTACAGGAAACAAATGTATAATTTCTGATTGCCTATAGTGAAAATAGGCTGATGGTCAGAGAGCATCAGATAAATAAAACAATTTGGTGCCCATCAAAATCTAAATATCATTTCTGTATAGTTTCCAGAGAGTCTGACTCCAGGGTATTTACTTGAGCTGTAGTTTATACCTACTTAGTACATATAATTTACAGAAAGATATCAGACTTCAACCACCCTTTCACTCCTTATCTGTGGCAAAAAAAAGCCTATTTATTTTCATAGAAATATCTATGTGTGATGACTGAACAACTTAAACCTGATGTCATGGGGTGCAAGGAGAAAATGGCTGCACAATGCACTGAAAAACAGAATTTGCCCTTATTAAACTTGAAAATGGTTACACATATTGGTTGACTGTGTGGACTTTGCCACTATTAGGCAACAGCTCTACACAGTCACCTCCATAAAGGACTTGTTTGACAACATTGCTGGCGATGTTGTCATCTAGTTCCTTAAACGGAACGATGTGTATCATAAAATTTGATTTTTATGATTCATTGTGAATAACTCTAATAAAAATCAGTTTTAAACTGTTTTAAACAGAATCTCTACAATTTTTAGATCCAAATTTAATGTACTTAATATATTGACATATTTTAAATTTTTAACACTTATGTTTGTCTTATTCAGTTCATTTTATTTCTATTTTTAATGTTTACTGCCAAGCATGCTTTAGATTGGAATTATCTCTAAAATATAAAATGGATATTAATAAATAAATTGACAATATGTTCACGTCACAGCGTAGCTGAAATAAAACACTAACCATTCAATCACTGAATCAAAATAGTAAAGTATACATGATTGGATATAGATACATTGAAGACAATATCTTGAAAAGTAACCGTTTCATTTTAAACATACATGTAACTCAAAACCTTCGTGTTGAAGTAATAGTTGAAGGTAATATGAATATATCATCTTTGTTTCTGTCATAGATTTAGGATCGTTAACCTTTAAAGAAAATATTAAATATTTTGTAAATGCAAAAAAGCAAAGCATGGAATGCAAAACATTTCTAAGCTGGTGATATTTATACACAGTTTTAAGAAATGAAAACAAAAATTCTTGTTTTTTCATACTCCTGTGTTAGTTTATTTTGCGTCTTTGACATACGTTTCAGTAAAGTGTGAATAATTCCTGAACTTAACACTAACAAACTGAGAAATTCAAATAAATAAAGTTTAACTACATTGCTAAATGTTTTTCAAGAAGAAAAACATCTCCACTGATAGGATGTTTTATCATTTGATCCCAGACGTTCTACAAGAATTTTTACCAGATTATCAGTTTGGATTTTCCAGCACACTTTACAAGATATTTATTTTCCCAGAGATTGCTTCATATAAAAAAAATTGTCATGTGTACAATTGATAATCCTTACGATAAAAAAAACCACGCTTTTGGCAAATTTATTTTGTTTTTATAGGTATATTTGTTAACAGGCAACCAGCTCCCTGGCTGTTTATTTTAAGATATCTTATCTTTGCATCAAAAGCAATGCTTACTTTTTTTACGAAAATCTAATGTTTCTTCGTTAAGTAGGTTGAGCCGTACAAAAGACGATGTACGGTATATGCAGACCTGCCCTTTCGGTATGTAGTGTACACAGAATTTCTGTCGAATACGCCATGGATACTATACACGAGGTATATTTACTTTCTAACATTGTCAAAACACTTCCCATTTTATGGTTGTTATTGTATCAAATATTGCTGGAATACACAATCGTCTTATATTATATAATTGAAATACCCTTAAGCATGGCGTAAAACACTGATCAATGAATCAATCATCATAATATATAGAGAGATTGGTCATTTTTAATGCTTTATCAAAAAAATATGCATCTGGCTAAGAATTTTTTTTAGAGAAATACAGTTTTTTTTTACACAAAAATATCAGATATATATATTTTAAAATATATATATATACATATTTTTTTAATATTTTTTTTTTTTAATTTTTTTAATTTTTTTTTTTAATGTCAATCCAGATATCATATGAAATTAGTAAGTTTGCATTATTCCCTTTTTTTAAGTCCGCAAATCAGAATCCTATGAAAGGCTATGACAAATTACAACAATCTAACAGGTAATACAGTTTAATTGAACCCCTAAAATGATTTCTAAACTACATGTATGCAACCCTTATGTCAGGCTTCTTGGTAATTTCACATTCTTGCTTGTACGGTAGAGGACAACCATTAACACAATGTGCTGTTCACTTATCAGCAACTTTGAACACACCTTGATGAAAGTCCAGCGAAGGATGACCTAATATATTAACCATACATTCTGCCCTCTTTCATAATTGACAGCAGCCTCATTCAGCTTTCAAAGTGTATTGTCTAATTTTGTTCCTGCCTACTTTTTGGTACAGCACATGCACCTGTGTTGGATGACCCAGCATGCTGTCGTCCGCACCAGAGGTCAGAAAAGTTCACTCAATTTATGGAATAATAATAAAGCTTTATCCACCTCAGTCTCAGAACTAAGATAGTACGCGTATTGTATCGGTACAGTTATACTACATGTATTTCAGTTTGACTGTTTTGTTCTCTTTGGAAGTGCATAGCCACAGAGGCTTCGAGTACAGTTAAACTTTTTCTCATATTCAGACAGACTGAGTGTCGGACTGTCATCATACCAGAAAAGCTGAGAGAACAAGATAAGAAGCTGTTACAGTGGAAGAACTAAACGTCCTCTATTTTTGGAACACTAGAATTGTAGGAACCAGGTGTTCACTGTTTATGCAAAAACTGGGACTAAAAATAAATGTGGATTGATGATATGGACATTTTGTTTGGATAGTGCTAAAGCTACGGAGAAAATAAGACCTAGAAATATTTAATTAAATTTGAAATAATATTGGTGAATAATTAATAGCATATTAATAACCTCATCAAAATTGGTTTAAAATTTTATACTAAGATATATTTGTCGATGTTATAGACATTTTGTTTGCATTGAGATACAGTTGTGGAGGAAAGTGTTTCCTCCTTAGGAAAAAAGACAACAAAAAAAAAAAGATTGCAATCATTTTGTTAAACTCATATAATTATCATTTCAAAAATATTTGGTTAAACAAAGTTGATTCAAAGACCCTTGTGTTATTTAATTTCGTATATGTAAAATTTTACATTTGTCAAGAAGCAACATACTTTTCTTTTCTGATGAAGTTGCTGATTGAAAGTGTGGATCCAACCCTCCTAATGTGAAGTCATTTTGAATTACATCATGCTGTTTTGAACACTGGTAGATTGTCAAATGATATTCACAAAAAATTTAAGTAAAATTGACATTTGATATTAGGTATAAAAAAAATTTAGTGCTCTTTTTTTTTTATCAATTCCAAACTCATTACCCAAAAGCTTATAAAATTTTGCACACACAAAAAATGATTACCTAGGAAGTTCATGAACAAACTTTATAAGTGTAGAAACTGCGTGTGTAAAGGTGGTAACTTCAGTTTAGAAACAAGCTGAATTTCCAAATGAAAACACAAATTTGTTTGTTAAGATGCTTATTTTGCAACACATAATGGCTCAACAGTGCCTGCAGGCAAACAGTTATCATACAACTAAGTGCATATCTCAGACTATACATGTTGTTATTCCTGTTTTATGTAATTATTATTTATTTATTTTGTGGGATTTTAATTATGGTATTTTTGTTTTTTAACTTTTCTTGGCACCAATTGTGTCCTATTTTGTGAAAGATAATATTATCTCCTAGATCAACATTGTTTTTTTTTCTGTTCTTCATCTTACACAGAATTGGATGTATTGAAAACCACCTTTCAACACATCTTTGGAGCAAAACAATCTTTACCATGTCTTTCTGTTTCGGCAGATGTTAGATGCATTGTATGAGAACTTCCAACAATCATTAGCTCATATATCCACCAATAACTATGTCCCGGTTTACATCTCATTTGGTCAGGCAGGAGCTTTCTGCTCAACGGTGTGCCCTCTGAGCAAAAGGGTTTGGTGTGTTGCACTTTCACCCTGATTGCACCTTGTAAGCACCCCTGGAAAATCATGCGACCCGTAGTGGCGTAAAATTCTACATCTAGTCAGAAATATTTTTCAAAAAATAAAAATTTATAATTTTTTTATTAAACCCACTCCAATATTGATGTCAAACTGGAAAAAGGTTGAATTTATTGCATAAAAGTTATACTTATACTTATAATACATGTATATAAGATTTTTTTTTAACTGTATTCGCTGTATGTAGAGTCTGGTGAGAAATTTTTAACCTGAAAATTAATGGTCGCGAGAAATTTAACATTTTTTCCGGCCTGCTTGTAAGCTGTATCTCTTACATATTATTGTAATTTGCTGTCCCATGCACCAGCTCTTACTACTTACAAGAGAAATAGCGTTGTTTAAGCTTATAATAATAAAAATATCTTTCTTACTTGCGAGAACTAGGCCAATTTACAAGATATCTAAGAAGGAAATAAGGTCAGTGATCACAAATTATTGATCAGATTGTAACAACAGTTGTTCAAAATTTGGAGGCTTCTATATTAATAAAAAAATAGCTTAATAAATTCACAACTAGTTTTCAATCAAAACAATCAAAATATATTATCTGATTTTATATGCTGAATAGTGTTCTATCTTCTACCACAAGGGCCCTCTGGCTAAGGGCAGTTTGTTTGAAGAGTGGGGATGCCACCTTACTTAGCACTGGAGGAAGATTAACTTTCCAACTGTACTAAAACATCCCACATGTTATGTTTGTGCTAGTATTAATTATTGTTGTAAAACACTCACTGTCGTCATATAAGTGAAATACCCTTGAGCAGTGCGTAAAACATAAATAAATCAATCTACCTCAAGGCCATGAGTCCATGGATAATTTTTTTTCTTACCAGATTTGTAATAATGTGCTACAACTGTACAATACAAAACAAATGACATTTAAGTTTTATTAAAATGAATGTCTTTCTATTTATATTTTCCCAAACAAGTCTTTCCCATTAAATTTCATTAAAACAGGCGGTCTTTTTTCACATTTTTCCTTTCTTTCCCTCGTTAAATTTTGATGAAAAGAGCATGTGTTAAGTTGCTCCATACTTGTCTCTGCATTATATTGAGGGGTTTTTCCCCTTGCTTACATACAATATTCTCATTAAAGTGATAGCTACAAAAAGCTTGTATTCACCATGTGGACATATTCTTTAAAAAGGCCTTAAACATGTGGGATGTTGTGATATGGCTAAAAAGGTGTAACCACTTCCTGTTCTTAGCAGGTGCTACTTTCGAGTGCAAACCTTTAAATCGTTCTCTACAAAAAAATAAATAAATCATATCCAAATGTTTCAGAGCCTTTAAAAAGGTCCTCATTTGTATCTCTCTGAGAAATTAGAAGGTCATTTGTACAAGATTCCTTTTGTCCTGGGGCAATTTGCTTTAAGGACTATTACATTTAATCCACTATCTAGCAGATGATGACCTGCCATTTTAATGGTCTATCTCTAATTCACCATTAGCAATTAAATCTGGTAAAAACCACTCATGAATAGCCTCTCAAGCCACTGACCCCCAGTGCTTTTACTAGCTATTGGGCAAAATGTTTGTTTGATTTGTGTTTAATGTGGTACTGAAGGGCATTTCACTTACCCTCCTGATTATGCACTCCTTTGCCCAAGGGTTACAGGTATATTTGTTCTGTATTTACTTGACAAAGTAGAAAGACCTGTTTTCTAAAAAAGCAGACAAGATTTGTTAATATTAGTTTGTATACCTGCACCACTCAGTCACTCCCAAGGGTAGATCAGGGTGCATACCTTACACCCACAATTGGGTGCACACTTCATATCTTGGGTGCACACTATACATGTATTTGTTGGGTGCACACTTTTGTATGAGCGAGTTTGTATGGCTCCGGCAATCGCGGGGGTGGTTTTTACGAGGTTTTTTCCCAGTTTTCCACCTTAATAAGGCTGTGTACAGTGTGAAATGGACAATCTGTCGTCATATAAGTGAGATACCCTTGAGTACAACGTTAAACACCAATCAAACAAACAGACACACTTTTGTCATCAATATGGAGAGTATCAAATGAACATGCAAATGGGCATATCTACAGCTAATTGATTAACTACATAGAACAAAATGAACATGATCAGACAGAAATGTTTTCCTTATGATAAACTCACTTCCTGATAAAATTTCAGACTATCAATCAATACGCAATTGTAACTTTGATAACTCCAACACCAGCAAATGCATTTTAATTGGTATAACCTTTGGGGCATTGCATGGGTCCATATTTTAATAATTGGTTGAACTAGGGCAAAATCCGGGTGCACCAATGCATCTATGCACCCATAATTCCTAACCCTGTGTGACAGAGAGTCTGTGTCCCATAACATTATTGGGATTTTTTGGGGGTAACACTTAGTTTGAGCAGATTCTAGTTCAGAAAATCTTGCAAGCTGAAATATCGTACATGTCAGGGGAATTGAACCAAGGGCCCTAAGAGTTGGGCACCAAATCGCCAGCAGTAAATGCCAGCCACCTAGACCACTCAAAACCACCATACCTGTAGACTAATATTTAGCAGTCTTTGTTGAGAAAGCTTCAGTGGAGAGACAAAATTACACAAAATATTTACAATTGTTGTCAATCTAATGTTACTATAAAGGTCATCTCTCGTTTGTTTGAAAATTTTACCTCCCGTACGATTTCTGCAATGAATGTGGTTTGTAATTATGTATTCAGCTCCTAGCCATAAAACTCCTTCAATAAAGTTATTGTTTTTGCCAATGGCACTAAAAGATGTTTTCCTTCATGCACCATCTAGTTAGAATGATTTCTAGTGGGAAATTAATATTGGACATATTGTACGTTTTTTCTTAAGAATACCACAGATGGAAAATATCATGGGTAAGCGAAGTTTTATTGTTAATGTCAGAGGTGAAGTCTCCTATAATACTCTGCTTGGAATAATCCAAAATACACACATTTTACAGATGACATTTTAAAACAATATCCACAATAACAGTTTTGTTTCACCCAATAAAAGTAATTTTGTTCGTTTTGGTGTAAGTAAAACTACATGTACTCCATACAAGAGTATCAGTTGCATTTTATTCACATTTTTCAATTTAAACCAGATTCTCCATGTCATATTGACGAAACTGCACCCTGTGAACGCTGTTGTTTGCGGCATCTGGACAAACAATGTGACCTAACCTTTTTTGTTTGTGAAAACTTTTTTTTTTGTCAAAAGTAACATTTCACTGACATAATGCTCATTGGAAATGTAAGCATGCTATCTGTGTGGGCGTGGCTTTGAATTCCGATGTCATGTTAACAGATTGCCTGTTAACATGTGTCTCATTTAATAGGCTATATTATGTAATAGTATATACATGTTAGTTGTATATGGCCAGCAGATGTGTGGTCAGAGGGATGAGCAGCATCATAAAGTTTCTAATAATCCACGAGTCCGCCTGTCGCTCATTAGGTATATGAGCGAGTCACATATTGTGGCTCTGACAATCGCGGGGGTGGTTTTTACGAGATTTCCTCCCGGTTTTCCATCGTAATTTGGCTAGGTGCAGTGTGAAGTGGACAATCTGTTGTCATATAAGTGAAAAACCCAAGTTTTTCAGTATTTCTGCTATATGGGATATTATAATACTAAACACTCTCTCAGTTTGAACAAATTCTTGTCAAAAAAATCTGTAATTATTCAAACTTTGTACTTGCAGCTTATACAAAACTACAAAAAACATTTGGACATTTGTTTTACATAGGAATTTCATTAAAGTTTGTCAGCGTTTAGTTTGAACAAATTCTCGTTCAGAAAATTGTGTAATTATCCAAACATTGTACAAATAGTTTATAGAAAAGTATAAACCTATAGGATTTGGTTTCTCTTGAATCCCAAATACTACATTTATATACTAAGAATGTGGAAAAGATGTTTCTCAATTCTGAAACTCCTGTTGTGCAAGTTTGCCCCATGTGTTCTTAAAGGCATCAGTGGCATATATTCAATGGATGTATTAAATTGTCTAAATTTAGAAAATGTGTAGAGAATTTAGTGTAATGTGGAGGTACAGAAGAACACAAGCCATCTGGGTGAGTTATTCAACTGAGGTGTAACCAGCTAATGGAGGTAAACACTCTTGACCATTTGTGGGTATTCTGGCTTCACATTTACTCTGTTACAAATTCACCAGTACATTTACTGTCCTGACTGACTGTTAGCTTTATAGTATAAGCCAGACATGGTACAGTGATTAGCTTGTCAGCCTACTAAGCCTGGCATTAGGTGCAACATTGGCTTTTCATGCACTTTCTCGCATAACTTACGGGAAAGTTTCTAGAAAAATTTTCTGGGTTCCTATCCTAAATTCTTCAGACCATAACCAGGGTTCTGAATCCGCTTTTAGCTTGATTTTAACAGGAATTTATGAAAATACAAATATTTTGACATTAATTGGGGCTTGAAATAGTTTGGGCTCCCAAACGTTTTCCGTAACTAAAATGTATCTGGATACTTCTTGTCATGTACAGGCAGTCAGCCGAGGTTCTATCTTTAACGTCACGTGATGTTTTAGCTAGAATAAATGGTCATAAGTCATTGGTGCACCTTTATGTGATCCTTCTTCAATGTATCATTTACACTACATGTAAGTGTGAGTCTTTCTGGTATATAAGAGTTTCACACAATGTTGCTGGCCCTACGGCCTTAGTGGTAGCATGTGCGCTTACTAATCCTACTCCAATTTACAGTTCAATGTGAGTGAATAACAAGATGTGGCTCAGGCAATCGCAAAGGTGGTTTTTACGAGGTTTCTTCCAGTTTTCCACCATAATGAGGCAAGGATTAGTGTAAAGTGGATAATTCGTCCTCATATAAGTGAAATACCCTTGAATAAACCCCAATCGAACAAACAAAGAAACACAATGTGGCTTGGTAATTATAAGCCACATTTATTTAACGGTTTACTGTGGAAAAATAATGCCCCTCCAGTGCCAAGTAAAAACAGCATTTCTGTGGTTGAAACTTACTGCTGTTAGTCAAGGGGCATGTTCACTGATGTTAGAGCAAGAGAGGTCTTGTAAGACATTCCAAAAGATATTCAAGACGTACTATCTATTAACTTCCAGTGATTTTTTAATTTTTTAATCCACATCCATGTGCCAGTGTGACTAATCCTTGAAAAGTATAAACATATATTACTTTAATAGAACTACAGATATTTTTTGACATAAAATGAGGATTCCTTTATAAAGGTGATCCAAATGAAATGGTATATGAGAACAATAATAAGGTGCAATACTGGCTTTATTATCATTCATTCTAGGCGAAACATCACATGCATGTGCATGTTGACTGACTGCCTGTGCATGATAATTAACGCGAGAAAGTATGAGAAAAGCCAATCGTGCACCTTACTCGATCGAAACAAGCCCCTTGGCATCTAATGAACCTCAGACTCTTTAGTGATAAATTATAGCTGAGGACTTTCTTCTTGCGTGGTTGTATACTAAGAAAACATTTTTATGACACAATGACCTTGTTACCTGCTCTAATAATAGACTCCCCCTAATGCCGCGGGTATCAGTCTCGCTGCAAGGTGTAAGAACATTTGTGCTCAACTGCATATATAACTGTGGAGATGTACATTTAGTCAATATGTATGCATAACGTTTTGCTTTACTAATATACAGGGTTTGTAGAGTCCTTAAAACTTCTGGAAATTCCTGGAGAAATAAAATCAAGTTTGTCTCGTACCAGACTTCCCTTAAAAACAGTTTTAGATCCGTAAAAACTCCTGTATATTCAATATAGATTAGTATTCACATTTCTATTGAGAAAGACTTTCATTTTAAAATTAATGTCATTTTGATTATGAAATATATACAAAAATCTTAAATAATCCAAGAGCAGGTGCTTCTCAAGCTCTGTCATTTATTTATTTATTTTCATTTTTTTTTTAATTTTTAATAGGCTTGCATACTCATGAATAAGTGCACCACTAGCTTTATTATGATTCATTTTAGGCAAAACATCACGTGACCGACTGCCTGTACATGACAAATAACGCAAGAAAGTATGAGAAAAGTCAATCCTGCACCTAAACTCTGCGTACTTCAGTCAGTCAGATTTTTGGTAGTTAGCTATATTTTCCTGTATTGTAGCCGAGTGGTAGAGAGTGGCTTTGTACCCAAGTCTTGCTGTTCTAAAGATGTGATACCATCTGTGTGGACTTATCTCTAACATCTGCTCTAGTCATAAAAATCTGTCAGTTCACACACAGGAGGAGGTAGTAGGTTCCAACACCCAGAATGTTTTCATCTGGCCACTGTAAACCACCAACTACTGTGTGGGGTTGCTCAAGGTAGCACTCTCAGTGTCTGACATCCTGCTAGTGATAATTATTAAAGACATCTCTATTAGAAGCAATGAAAAGTATTTATGATAATTGCAACAAAATTTGAAATTATGTTTCTTTCGGAGTGGCATAATATGAAATATTTCACAACTGTTATAGTTCTTAATAGTATCTTTCAGAAATTTGTTATTTGAGATGTTTTCGTACAGATTGCCTGGTGCAAGGGCAAATGAATTATTTGATTCAGTTTCATGCCAATAAATAATTCATTTCATGCATTCATTCTTGTTGCAATAGAGTTCTGGCGTAAAGAGGCTAGTGTATTGCATGCAGTCTTAATATAGCACTGCAGGAACATTACTTACAATGCCCATAGTCGTTTTGGTTTGATCTCTCAAAAATTTGACAATAAGAATGACTGCAGCAAGAATTTACATTGTTGTGCGC